>CANSZD010002221.1:0-155162 GCA_947648045.1 Beta corolliflora | reverse complement strand
TTGCTCGACACATTTTTAGGTTTTTGGGCATAATTTTGGACCTGAAATATGTTAGTATGTGGCGTAGAATTAGGATGCTCAAATTAGCCTGGCCCGATTTTTAGCAGTTTAGGTTGAAATTTTTAGTAGGAAATTAAGTTAATGAAGCTGACTATCACTCACATTATATTCATATCTAACTAATTACATGAATTGGACTTTGGAAGTTACTCAAAGTCAAAAATTAAAATAGACAAGAAGCAAGGAAGCAACACATCACTTGTTATGGTGTCTACCTTATTATCATATACTCCACCACATTGCTAATCTTATCTTATTCTTATTATACTTAGCCTTAGTGCCACCATGTATGAAGCCCCATCTCTCTGGCCATGTGCTTTTGCCATTCCATAATACAGAATGTTTCCATAAAATTACAATGATGTTCTAACTTTTTTTTTTTTTTTTGGGAAAGTTTAAACAAATTTAGTATTTTTGTAGTTGGCTAAACAGATTTAGTATTAAACCTCTTTTTGTAAATGAAAATGATTTAAACAAGACGTTACTGTTATACAGCAAATTCCACAATATAAGTTTTTTTTTAATATAATTATTTTTAGGTTATTCTAAATATAATAATTATATTAGACAGGTTTAAGGATAGGGCACCTTATATGCTACACCTGCCGAATCACTGCGTGCCCGTCGATGATTTTGAAGGGCATTCGGTTTTATCGATGGAATACCCCGATCTTTGGATTTTTGCTTTGTTCCTTTAGTTTTCTCTCGAAAGCTTCAGGTTTTGTCCTCTCTTTGCGAGTGACTTTTCTTATTTTCAGGAAGTAATATTAGGGATCATCGATCTAATGAAATTGGTTGGCGCGACGTAAGTTACCGATTAAGTATAAATATGGTAAGTGATAAGAATCACTAAGGTTATATTGAGGTTCTGCAAAAAAAAGGGAGTTATAATGAGGTTAATTATTATTTGATAGAATAGGAGTACATGTAAACATTCTCCGTTGGTTTAATTAAGATATATTTTGTGTAAATATTTTCCCATATCTTATGAGCTAGGTTTCCTAATTATATTAGGACTATTATTATTGTACTATATATATTTTATGATTAATGGAATACTATCCTAATTAGGAGATTTGCCGAATCCGACATTATACCTATTATATAAGGAAAGATGGAGGACTTTTTAGGAAATAACCAAGCTAGCATTATGTGACAAAACATCGTAAGAGATATGAGGCCTTGAAGGATCGTGGTTACCACGAATCTAACCGAATCCAAATGGGCCCAGGCATTTTGGGTAAATGATGCGTGGCATGCCTGCAATCTCTTTTTACATGAGACCAATTAATAGAAGAAAAAGAAGCACAAGAAGATAAAATGTTCGATAAGATGTTATCCCGATCGAGAGAGGTAAATAGCATTGTAAGGCGAGCTCCACAACGGCCCGACAATCGGTTTCGAGGGTTATACTTTGCGGCCCATAGTTCCTGCTCAGCCTCACACCACGTCTCCATTGCTTTAGCTTCAGCAATTTCGGCCTCCCAACAAGCTCTTACACGCCTAGAGAAGGCTGCAAATAAAACATCCCCATTCGAGTCACCAGCCCGCGCTCCACGGCCTATCCACCCCTCGACACTCGGCGATGCATCGACATTCACTTTGATCCTCTGTGGCGGCGGATGCCACTTCTTTGGGCTACTATTGTCACGGTTTTGGCGGTCTCGTATAGATGTTCTTGGCACCCTTCCAGAGCTCTTCCAAAGTCTTGTAACTCGGCTATGACCAGAATGTGATTTTGAGTAGATTTTTCATTGAAAATTTTATTGTTTCTCTCCCCCAAATGCACCACATGAGGAAGGCTCCTTTAATTTTCACTTTAGAATCCTTTTTGCTTCCATCGTGCAATGTTCTCACACTTAGACATGTTTGCATCCCACGCTTTGTGACATCTCGCTCCCACTCTCCCTCACATTCTCCTTCAAGCCTTTGCCTCAAGATGGCGTGCCCGTCGATTTCGGTTCGCCACACCCCCAAGGACACCCGGCATCATCCACAAGGTGACGGTGTTGTAAGAGGGCTCGGGCCCGTGGCGCATGTTGGTCTTTGACCTTGAATGTCGAACTTTAGAGTGACCTCCCAAGCCCAAATGTCGACGAGAGTTTGGTGAAAAGGTCGAGATTGCGGCCCTTTGACATGTACGTTGTTTTAACCGAATAGTGGCCATTTTAGTAGAAACCATGTAAAGTTCATCATTTTGATGCGGGGGTTACTCAAAGGAATGGCAAAATTCGTTTAACATCTCTGCTCATTAAAAATTCCTTGATGTCGACTTTCCCTCCATATAAGTTTTGTCAATCAGATGACTTACCATGGTATTAATATCATGCCGTGGCGAGCTAATGAATCTGCTATCATCCATAATCCAAGAGCATCCCATATAAGTCGATTTCTTCCCCGTTCCCGAACACGCCATAATAAACCTTCCTTCGCCAAAGCTTTTCGAACTCCATATGCTCTTCCACGAGAAGCCGCAAGCATACCCAAGGAGGGACTCAAGAAAATCCGAGTTAGGGAAGTATTTAGCCTTCAATGCACGCCCAAAAGCAGAGCTAGGATATCGAAGGCAACGCCAGGAAAGCTGGGCGCCCAAGTAATGCATTATTAAAGACCGTTAGATCTTTAAATTCCATCCCTCCAAAGCATTTCAACGTACACAATGAATCCCGAGCTCCTCCAATGAATTTTCCGCCTTGCATACGAACTCCCCCACCAAAATCGTGCCATAGTTTCTAGCATGAATTTTACGAATAATCATGCTAGGAAATTTGTAAACTCCCATCGATAAGTGGGAATAGCTTGAATGACCGCAACAAAGTACTTCTTTCCCATTTCCGGATAACATCTATTCCTTCCACCCTTGGAGTTTCTTCCAAATCCTATTACGAAAGAATCAAAAATATCTTTTTTGATCTTCCTCCAATAGACGGGATACCAATGTATTTCTCGTGCTTCAACACCGGCATCTTAAGAATCCCCATGATAACTTCCTTTTGCTCTAAGCTAGCCTCCTTTACTAAATGAGACTTCCGCTTTTCATAATTAATTTTTACGTGCGGATGCCAATCTTCCTAAAGGTTGGGAGAATATCAACTATTTGTGCATTCTTGTCGGGTAGCTCTCGCCAGAAGTAAACAACAAGCTATCATGCGCAAAGAAGATGAGAGATCTCCGGACCGCCGGGGGCTCTTGCCCCATGAATCACATTCTCTTGAACTTTCCCTCTTGAATCATCTTTGAAAAAGCATGAAAGAATCAAGATGAATAAATACGGGGAGAGAGTGTCCCACTGTCGAGCCTCGCTCTTGCCGGGAGGCTTAGAGCCATAGACCCCTCCATTGATGATGAAGGAGTAAGAGACAAGAGACACAATATATCATAATTAAGTTCACCCATACACATCAAAACCCATTGTGAGCCAACATCCTTCCCGAGAAAATCCCATTCAACCACTGACATGGGCCTTGCTCGCCTCCAACTTCATTGCCGTAATTTCATTCCTCGCTTCGATTCCAGGTTTCATCGAGTGGAAAAAAAGATGGAGGACTTAGTGCCCACGCTAAATTACAAATAAAAAAAACGTACAATCAAATTCATTTTACCAAATTTTAATTAAAAACTTTAAAAATAGATGTAATTAGTAATTTAACTTTTGCATGCATATAAAACTGGGTAAGACATATATGAGGTCGTTGAGAAACACAAATGAAACTACTAATGCTTATAAAGCTGCACAATCGTTTAAGCACCCGATGTATTTTGTAGATGTATTGTATATACTTGTATAGGGTTGGTGGCAAGGGAGAAGGAGAACCCACCAAATCATAAGAAGGTATTGGAGCCACGCATATGATTTGCCTACTTTACTGCTAGATTTTACCAATACAACAAAAAGCATGAGCCAATTGATTTTACCAAGCGATGTACTAAGATGGAGTACTTCATAAAAGGCTAATGAGGAAGAAATGCTAGCCTAGTTTTCCTGTCAAAGGAAATGGACGAGACAACAAAGAAGACAAAAGCAATTAAGAAGGCCTATCATCTTAGTTTGGCTGTTGTGTGGGTTGATTTTCTTGGGGGGATTGCGAAATCCGATTTGAAGAACAAACTATGCTGCATGAAATTGAGCAAAATCTCAGAGATTTGGCCAGCTAGATAAATTTCCCAAAGAAAAAGGGTATACTTGCTTGAATTACCTTCCTGTATTGACATAGGACTTGTTTGTTCAATAAAAGTAGTTCTTATAGTAACTCCTTTATTATTTTGTGCTCTTCCTACTTGTGTTTTTGGTCGTTGAATATCAAACTTTCACAAATTCATCATTAAGATCTTAAAATGAAAAAAATGATTTAAATTGTAAAGATATGTTAATTATCATTTATTTTTCAACAATAGTTGTGAAGCTCAATGAGCATTTTAGGGAACAATTATATATAGTTTATACATACACTTCCTTCGTTTCTTTCATAAGTCGTAACACTTTGACTTTACACCATTCATATAGTAACTTTAACTACTTTTTTTTCTTTTTAATATGTGTATATATAAATTTTTTACTATGTAATAATATTGTATATTAGTGGTTAACGTTGTGTATTATCAAATTGTTACATTTATTTAGAAGCACAGGATATACTTCCAAAGAGATCTTAGCTTAATGCTAGACTTCGTACAGTGAGGCTACATAAATTAATTAATTTATTTATACATATATGTTTGATATTAGTATATACTACTTTTTGCGCTAGAGTTCTTGCCCACGCGTTTTGTGATAATAATAGTGGGATGTTAGTAAAAAGTTCAAACTCTCGACTCCTACTTTGCAAGCTAAGTGAATATCCAAACCACCAAGACGGCCAAAGCTATGTCTTTTACTTGTGGCAAAATACCAACCCTCAAATAATACATCTTTTTTTGCCTTATTTGATAATTTATCTCAGGCATCACTTAGTCCCACCGATTAGTTTTTATTAATTTCATGAGTAATAGAAGAGTTTTCAAAGTATTTGAGAGGGGGGAGAGACACGTGGGTTGTGGCATACTACAATGCTTACCTACGCGTTTTAGTAATAACAGTGAAAACCCTACGTCCCTACCTATTGAACCATTGAGGGTCCTAACATCCATGTTCCATTGTTCCTGTATACACATATACCTTAATTTTTTAGGGGAAGATAAAAAGTTACGTTTTTCCTTCATCTCTTCCTTTTTACAAAAGTACCATAATTCTTGTCTTTGAGGTCTAATATATGCATACGTAGTATTGACTTTGTTCACAGTGCATGTTTGCTGCCATTTTTCACATGCTACCTTGCTGCAGCCCTACTTCTGCTCAAGCACCCATAGCTTTCTCTACATGTGGAGTATTATTTGATCCAATGGCGCGCAATTATTGAAGGTACGTATTCCTTGCATGCAAAAAGGAGATAGATCGTACGATAAACCGGATCCGGGAATTGAGTCGAGTGGGTTCGGAATTGTTCGAACGTAAGAATAAAATTAATTGTCATTCCAATTTATTTACACAATTTACTAGTGTTGTAAAAACAAACACGACACGAAATTAACGAGTTTGGGTCAAACGGTTTTACGCGTTTATGTAATATAGTTGACACGAATACAACACAAACGATTAAATAAATGGGTTGACATGACACGACAATTTTATAAAATAGGCCGGGTTCGGATATAGATCAAAGGATTTTATGTAATTTGTTTGACACGACAACGAGAAACTCTAAATTTTACTATCTTGAGTTACAATTTTTATAGAAAAAGGAAACATTTAACAATTATACTTAGCGGAGTTTTTATTCTTAATTACATCATAATAAATGACTAATTAGATTCTTGTACTATCAAAAGACTATCAATTTCTTATAAACAAACTTCTCATAAGTCTAGTCCATACTCAAGCCACAACAATTTTTATAAGTTTGAATCCAATCCTATATAATCCAAATATAATTAAGAACACTATATTTCTACCTTTTAGATGAAAAATAAACCTTATTTTACTTTATATGGTTTTATAAAAATTGTAGATGAAGCCAATTACCTATGTTAAATTTTTAGTGAGTAATATTACTAAAGCCTTGAATAATTATTTGTTAAAGAAAGAGAATTTGAAGAGAAATGGGATATAAACTAAATCAATACCTACGTAAGCTGTAGTCATAGAAAACTAAAGGGAGGGAATAAAAGAATAGAAAAGGATGACCAAAAAAACATAAATTGTAACTATCTATACTAATATATTAAAAGGTGTCCTAAACCAAATGAAACGGTCATGGCGTGGCCCTTCTCGCTGGAGTTTTCTGCCCATGTAATCCACAACAATAAAAAAAATTAGAAATTTGCATAGTATAGGGTTTGATCTCGTGACCCAAGAACATATACTAAAAGTCTTAACCACTGACTAAAATAACATTTAGTGTTTTTTGTGGGGAAGGACCAAATAAAAGAGACTTTTGGTGGGAAACACCACTTAAAATTTTTTTGGCGGGCAAGGACCAATTAAATTACTTCCGTTGAGCAACTAAACACCGACTTTATGATTTTCCCGCTCATTTGTCAACATTCCGGTGTGACTTTCTTTTCCCTCCAAAACATCGTTTTTTTTTCTTTTCTCTCATGCTACCCTAAGTCCTCTCACCTACCAGTTCTTCTTCCCATTTACTTCTTCCCAACCATCAAAATTCACCCTTTTTCATTTTCGAATCTTCAACCCTTCTCTCTCCTCTGGCATTTCTTCTCTCTCCCCTGTCAAAGATCGTCCTTTCAATTTTCGGGACCACACAATCCAGTCGAAGAGGGGGAATCTTCTTGTAGAAGACCACGAGAAAGGTGCAGTCTTTTGGAGAAAAGGGAAGGCTCAAAGGAAAACGCATTAAAGTGAATGTGAGTTAACAAAAACCCTCTTTTTTAAGCCTATATATAGTGAGTCAGCAGAATATTGTTTGAATTTTAATTTTTTTGCATATTTGTGGATGTGTGTGGTTGTGAGCTGTAAAGCTTTAATTTTGGACTGGTTAGAAAATAAGATGGTAATTGCGTTTTACAAAGTCAATTTGTTAAGATTTTTTGACTGTGGGTTTAGTTGTTTTTGTAATTTAATTGGCACTTGCAAAAAGTAATTTATGTTGTTTATTATGTTTTCTTGTTAACAGTGGCAATTGTGGAGTACAATGACATTAATTAATTTGAAACTTTATCATGGTGGAAAATGGGAAACTAAAAAAATTACTACACACTACGGTGGAGGGGGAATTTATATGGAACCAATCGTAGAAGAATTCGGTTACTTCACTATCACCGACATAATAAAGAATAGATTAGGGTATTATGATGTTGGAGAAATATATTTTAAGAGGCGTGGGCTTAGTTTACATAATGGTAGGAAACTTTTCAAGGTTGATTTTGTTATTAGTGAAATAATAGCCACAAAGGATCAAAACAACTTTATCACTTTGTATGTGCTACATGGACAGCAAAGGGTAGGCAGAGGAGGGCCAAACTTGGGGGATGGGCTAAGTACTCATGGGCCTTGCTCAACTGGCCCACTGACAAACCCTAGGAATCCTAAGTTACCTATAAGAAGAAGAGAGCAGTTAGAAAGGGAGTCTGAGAGGGAAGACAGTGAGGAGGGAAGTAGGAGTGAGGAAGCAGATCTTGAGACTGAGGATGATGATGATGAGCTTTCAGATGATGATTTGGATGACTCTGATGTTGTTTTGAGTGAAGGAGACTTTGAAGATCAGGAGGATGATGATATATTTACAGAGTTTGTACATGAGGATATTGATGAGGGCATTAATGAAGGTGTGATTGGGAGTAATTTTAGAGATGATTTGGAGGTGAATACGCCACCGTGAAGATGATCTTGTAGAAGATTCGAGATGAGTGTGGTAGTGATGTGGATTCGATGATGAATCACCGTGTATCCTATTTTTAATCCAGCCACTTGATTTCAAGAAGCCTATTGAGCTAAGTGTGGGATTGAAATTTCCTTCCAATGATGTTTTTAGAAAGGCTTTAAGACATCATGCCATAGAAAAACAAATATGATTTCTATTACTTGCATAACAACCCCTTTGTAGGGTACAAGTTTCTTCGCAAAAACAGGTGTGAGTGTGAGTGGAAGGCAGGGAGAAGAGTGAAGTGCAGCTGCATAAGTGAATTTAAGTGTCCATTTAGGGTTTATGCAGCAAAAGTAAAATTGGAGGAGACTTTTCAGTTGAAGAGTATGAATTTAACCCACTGTTGTCAAAGAGGAAGGGAGGAAGTGTCCACAAACCCCAAATGCACTTCCGAGTATCTAGCGAGAGAGATATATTGATGAGTGGAGGGATGATCGTAAGTACAAAGCATGAAGCAACTTAGGAGGAAGGTGATGAGAGAATTAGGAGTGGAGATAGGGATACTATAAAGCATACTACACAAAGCTTAGGGCATTGCGGATGATCCATGGATCCGCCACTGATGAGTATCGAAGTGTTTGGGATTATGCAAAGCTACAGAAAGAAATACAACCCGGGGTCCAAGGGCTTATGTTGTGGTGAGTGAAATTGAAAGGCCTCCACCCCTTTTCCAAAGGTTGTATGTGTGTTTACAACCTTGTAAAGAAGGATTTATAGCAGGTTGTAGACTAATTTTAGGAGTGGATGGAACTCATTTGAGGGACCTTATCCAGGGGTTTGTTTGGTTGGAGTAGGAAAGGATGGCAACAACAACCTATACCCAGTGGCCTATGTAGTGGTTGAAGCAGAAAATAAAGACAGTTGGGCATGGTTTCTGGAGTTGTTGACCAAAGACTTGGGTTCTGTGGTTGATTCTATAACCTGGGTGCATGAAAATGATGATGAGGATGAGGCACTACAACTTGCAAGGCCAAATATCACCTACATGAGTGATAGGCAGAAGGTTAGCCACTCTTTGTTGTTTTAAAATTATGTCCTCAACATGTGTATTAATTAATTTGTGCATGAACTAACTGTTATGCTATATTATCAGGGGCTTTTGGATGCTTTTGCTAAGGTGGTACCTAATGCAGAAATTAGGTATTGTTGCAGACATATATGGGCTAATTTTAAATTAGCATTTCCTGGTCAAGCATACAAGGATTGCTTTTAGAAGGCAGCTAGGGCAACAACCAAAGGTAAGGCTGTTTTCATATTGTTCACTATAACATGTCTCCTCCAATTATGTTTGTTTTGATTGTCTATGTTATTATATCCATGTATTAGGATGCATTTGAATCAAACATGGAGTCCATAAGGCTGTTAAGTGGCAAAGCTCATGCATATCTAGCCAACATCCCCCCATGTAGATGGAGTAGGCATGTATTTAACACCAAATCAAGGTCAGCCATGGTGTTAAACAATTATTGTGAAAGCTTCAATGCTGTGATCAGGGAAGCAAGGGAGAAACCTATACTAAGCATGCTAGAGTGGATTAGGAGGTACTTAATGAGGAGGATGCTATCAAAGAGACAGGGGTTGGAGGGGTATAAGAGGAGGATCATGCCCTCTGTTGTGAAGCAAATGGAGATTGCAGTAGGTAAGTCTAGGAATTGCATTGAGCTTCAATGCTCTGTGGATGAGTTTGAGGTGGAGTATTTAGGTTATAGGCAAATTGTGAATCTCAAGGACAGAACTTGTGGATGCTACAAATGGGATTTAACTGGAATCCCATGTTGTCATGCAATGAGGTGTATTGCAGTTGTGAGGGGTGACCCTAATAAGTATGTGGATGCCTATTACACTAAAGAGTACTTTGAGAGGGCATATGCACCTGTGTGGCATGGAATGCCAGTTAGGCAGCAATAGGAGAAAACCACCCACCCACAACCACTGCCTCCTCCTTTTAAAGTCATGCTAGGGAGACCTTCAAAGAAGAAAAGGGTGAAGGAAGTTAGTGAGTGGGAAGAGGTTCCAAACAGGTTTGTTGTGAGGCCTAGGAAGCCAAATCAGTGCAGCAGGTGTGGTGATTATGGCCACAACATGAGAAAATGTCAAAACAATCCATTGCCCCTACAAATGAGAGAAGTTGAACCAAAGAAAAGAGGAAGGCCGCCTAAAGGTCCAACAATTGTGAGGGGAACAGGAAAAAGAAGAAGAAGCAAGGGCCTATACGCTCTTGCCCCTAATGCACCCACCAATGCTACAGGTGCACCTCTATGCTCGCTACAGGTGCACCCTACGGAACCTCACGCCCCCTACTGAACCTACTACGCCCCTCTCGAACCTCTCACGCTACCGAGGTGCACCTACTCCAACACCTAGTTCACGGCCCTCAACATCCCAACCACAACCAAGGAAGCAAACAAGGAAAAAGAGAAGGTTGGTGGCCCTAAGAGACCTGGAGAATGCAACATTGGACTCCCAAGAACAAGTGAGCCAGACCCTGAATTACTCACAAACAAATTCAGATGGCAACTGATGAATGATCATGTTTTTTGCCGAACATAGGCATATTTTTTGCTTTTTGAAGAACAAAGTCCACATGTGTTGTGGGCCGATGAATTTAGTTATTAAGTCCACTTTTAAAATTGTGGCATTTTGTTTTTTTTTGCTTAACATCAAACTATGAAGCACTCTTGTTATTGTGACTTTTTGTGGCAATATATTTACAATTTCAAGCTTATCAGTGCAACCAATTCATTGTGACTGTTTTTTTTGTGCCAATATTTTTGCAAATTCAAGCTATTAGTGCAACCATTTAGAAACAACCAAAGTAGGGATTCTCATTCATTGAATCACAAAACAATACATTACATCACACCCCTAATCTAAGTCCCTTAATTTAACTCCACATTACATTACATCACACCCCTAATCATGCTTACAACAATTTCACACATATAATGCTTACAATAGCAGATATACAAACTACAACAACCAATTGAAAACCATCAAAGTGCTTCACATTTGCTGGGAGGCTCACTTTTTTTGCCTTCAACTTCACCTTATCCAATTTATGAGCAAGGTTCAATTTTTCCTCCTTCACCATAGCCAATTCTTTCTTTAGATTTTTCACATCATTGAGCAGGGTCTTCTTCTCCATCACAAGATCATTTATCACATTTCTTTGCCAATCAATGCTGCCATCATCCAACCAACAAAACATACTACATCCCCTACTCCCGGTTCTGGATTGTAGAACTTGCAACCAACAAACATCCTACCCGGGTTATCTTTTGTCCAAGACCTTACCTTTACAACAGGGATGCCACAACCACATATGGTTGGAATTCGAGTGGTTGCAGAAAACCCTCTCGACATTATCAAATCCCTAATTCAATTCCACAAAAACCGAAACCCTAAATTAAAAAAACTCAATCCCGCAAAAAAAAACCCTAAATTACACAAACTTCACAAAATAAAGTGAAAGGCGGAAATTCATTTAAGTATCAAGAAATTCGGAACTAACCTTGGTGAGAAATTGTTGGATTTGGTTGAGTGAAGTGCAGTTGAGGACAAAGTAGCTTCAATTAATTTGGGGGAAATTGGGGGAATTAGGGATTTAAATAGTAGGAAAGGGAGGTAGCATGAGAGAAAAGAAAAAAAAACGATGTTTTGGAGGAAAAGAAAGTCAACACCTAATGTTGACAAATGAGCTTAAAATCATAAACTGGTGTTTAGTTGCAAAAGGAAGTAATTTAATTGGTCCTTCCCGCCAAAAAAAAATTTAAGTGGTGTTTCCCCACAAAAAGTCTCTTTTATTTGGTCCTTCCCCACAAAAAGTCTCTATAATATAAATAAATGAAAATTATTCTTACCCGTGGCGTAGCCCGGGCCTAATAACTAGTTATAAAAATAAGGAAAATTTCCTCAGGTACCCCTGAGGTTTGGCGTAATTCCCAAAATACCCCCCACATTTGGAGAATTCCTCATATACCCTTGAGGTTTGTGTTTGGGCTCAAGATACCCTTACTATGGACGGAACCCTAACACCGTTAGGTTTTCCGTCCATAGTATCCCCAATTTTCTCTCTCCTCCCATTCTCCTACCCACTCCCAACCCCCCCTCCCCCAGCCAGCGGCCGACGACCGACGACCACCACCTACTCCGGCGCCGGCGACCCTACCCCCTCCCTTCGCCGGCCAGAACAGCAGCACCCCCGGCGTTGGCGTCGGCGACCCCACCCTCGACACCCCACCCTAGCCCTCCTCCTTTCCCCATTCTCGATTCCCCACCCCCCACCCCCACCCCCTCCCCCTTTCCCCCATATCGGAAATGGCCCCCCACTTCCCCGTCCCCCCATCGTGAGTCGACCCCCTTCCCCACCCAGATACGCCTCCCCCAAACCCTTAAACCCACACCCGAAACCACGTTGTTCACTGCTGCGGCCGGCGCCAATGCCAGGGTGAGGGAATCGGGAATGGGGAAGGGAGGGGGTAGGGTCGCCGACGCCGAAGTGGGGGAGGGGGGTTGGCAGTGGGTGGGGGAATGGGAGGAGAGAGAAAATTGGGGATACTATGGATGGAAAATCTAACGGCGTTAGGGTTTCGTCCATAGTAAGGGTATCTTGAGCCCAAACACAAACCTCAGGGGTATCTGAGGAATTCCCCAAATGTGGGGGGTATTTTGGGAATTACGCCAAACCTCAGGGGTACCTGAGGAAATTTCTCTAAAAAATAAAGGGAGGATAGTGAAAAAACTGAAAATGGAAAAAGAAAGGGACAATAAAATAATAGAAGAACTTCACTGCGATTCGAACCGCTGAACCACGCTCAGCTATATGCTTAGTTTATTTTGTCTTTTGTTTTTTAAGCTTTATTTTCCTGTATCCTCAGCTTTTACCCAGATTTTTTCGCGGATCCTCGTGGGTTCAGTTGAACCCATGCTGGATCCACCCATGGATACATCCTCTGTTTTTTATTGCATCATTTAATTTGCTTTTCACGTTTTGTCGAGTTGCTTATTTGAACGTCAATATCTCTAATTGCTTAAAAGTAAAAATTATAAAAATTTGATATTTGGAATCCTTGCATTAAGACAAATCTACAATATATTTTTCTTATACTTCCCTCCGTTCCGTTTTAAATGAAACATTGGGTGAAATGACACTATTCATTGATCAATTTTGACTCTAATTTATCGCCATTATATAAAGAAAAACATAGTCAAGTGGGATCTTGTTAGATTCGTCTCGATGCATACTATCAAATTATAACTTTTTTATATATTTTAAGTGTGCACAACTAAAGATATTAATGATTAAACGAGCGCGTTGGGTTGCGTGAAAAAGCAAACGTTTCATTTAAAACAGAACGGAGGAAGTATATATAATGATGCGAGATAGCTTAACGAAAGTGGTTGATGAATAATGCCAAATACGAAATGGTGCAATTGAAAAAAAAACAAAGGAAATATATATATATATAGAAGTGAGTTCATATGAGAATACATACTTACATGAAAAATGAGAATGGATTTTACGCGCTATAATTCTAATAAACAAGTGATGTAATCTACTAATGAAAAAGTGATGTAAGCTTCAAAAAAAATATTAGAAAAAAAATTCGAAAAAAATTACTTTTTTGGGCTCGAAGTTTAAGTGGGTATGACTCTAATGAGCAAGTGTTGTAACTTTAATCCAATCGTGTGGTTGAGATTCATTCTCATTTATCATGTAAGGAGACATTACCTTGTGATCCCGCCACATATATATATATTATACTTTGATTTTTGACATTATAAATATGCTTTGACCATATATTCTTTATTAATATAATATACTAACTATAAAAGATCAAAGGAAGTTATCTTACAACATGTTATTGGATTCGCCTTAATGCATATTTCCAGTGGCGGATCCAGGAATTTGCAAATGGTTGGTAACACCTACGCCCACCAAAGACATTACAACTAATAGCCAATCTTTAACCATCTCCAAATAATCTTGTTAAGCTAATATTCTTAGACATACGTGGCTAATCTTCTAATCTCACAAAAGTTAGAAGTCACCCGACAATCTCTCTTTAAATAACCCATAATTTGTAATAACCCAATTTAGTAATTTACCTTTTTTACCCAGGACCCAAAACCAATCCTTAACCATACTAAATCAATAAATCACCCATATCAAGAACTTAAATAACAAACTAGAAGTAAAATGAAGCAACAAATGCATTGAAAATTTAAAATCGTCACATGAGATTATTTCCTATAAAACCCATGAAAATTGTAACATAATTAAACCAACCACACCAATTTCTTAAAGACACAAATCCAATTACAAACCAATCTATCAAAAATCTGTCCATTATCCAAGGCACATGAAATAGTTAAACATTGCCCATATGTAATCAGCAGCAACTAATAAATCAAAGATGATAATCTTGATTGAGCTAGCCATAAAGCCTCTTTTTGCCTCCAAGATTAAACATTTCTTTGCTTAAAGCACAAATATTAGGCAATTAATTGATCAATTCTTGCAGATTTTTATTAAATTCCCATAATAAACATTCAAACATACGTTATTTGGACCCAAAAAACAAATATGGACTCTAATTAATTGTGGGTCATAACTAAAATGGAAAAACTTGAATTTATCATTTAAAAGAAAAAAAATTAAAACTTTAATACAAAGCATAAACTAGAAACAACCGAAAGTTAGCAAGTTAACATACATTTACCCATAATTATGAAATGAAAGGCAACCATATTAGAAACCAACTAAACTAAAATACGTAAAAAAAATTGAAAGAGAAAATTTTGAAATATGACATGAAAATTACCCACACCTATCGCATAAATTAGCCAATTCAGATCGCAAACTCCAACCAAATTTCTATTCAGCATACGACGACATACCACACAAAATATTCATACAAGTCTTCAACCCCATAATTTTTTTTAACTCAAACCTAAAAAAAGTATGCAAATTTCACAAAGTTAATCGAAAATTATGAACTTTACAAAATGAAATACTAGTAGTTATATTGAGAAGATGAAGAAAGCAACATAAATATTCAATTTGCTTGAAAATTTAATTAAGTAATATTCAATTGTAGCATAAAAATTAGTCAAACAGACAAAAGATAAACAACAGAAAAAGAAGAACACACCTTTATATTATTACAGTTTTTTTATGCATCTTCAAAAATTGATTTTAGCAGCTTTAATTTTAGGCGAAGGTGAAGGCCTGCTAGGGTTCGTGTTTTTGTTCGACTTCTTCGGTAAGGATAGAGGTCAGAGAGATTGAAGAATGAAGGGAAACCGAGGGCCGAGGCTCCGGCGAGCACAGAAATTGAAGAATGAAGAGCCGACCGCCGACGATGAAGGCTGCCGTCGTGGGATGGTCCATTAGAAGTTAGGGTGGTCCACCATTGCTAAGACTACTTATATATAGCACAATGGTGGTCATAGTTTCATAGACTAGTATGGTAGTAATACTTTTTGCTAATGGTTGGTCCATATACCTGAATGAGATTGTTTTTTGCCTATGTTTATTTCTTAGGACTTAGATTTAGGGCTTAGGTTAGAGTATTTGATCTATTTTTACATAGGCTACCTGTGGAAGTATAGCTTTATCTCCCCTCTAAATTGGTCCCTAATCTTGGAAACATGACGTAGACGACTAGATGTAATGAACCACGCTCTTGCAATTTCCATCTTAAGATGATACTTCTACAATATGCATCATGCATGCATGGTTGAAGAAATTCATACTTTCTATTATACATAATCCTGCATGCCCGGCTTGATAAGAAACTTTTGTCAGTTCGTATATATTTGATATACACTATTATCTCCACACGACCCCATCCTTATATAATTGGGAGTAGACCTGGCAAAGCTGGTCCTGATCCGAAAATCCGGTCCGAAATATCCGATCCGTGGTCCGATCTGGGTCCGAACGAGACGGTCCGAACCTTGATCCGAATCCGATCCGGTCCCGATCCGGTCCGAAATATTCTTGATCCGAAACGCATCCGAAATCCGAATGATCCGATCCGAAGGCAACCCGATCCGAAATCAATCCGATCCAAAGGCAACCCGACCCGAACGATCCGAAATTATTAACTCGATTAGGCTTTAATCCGAAGTGCCCGAAACTAACACGTTTTTTTATATTAAAAAAAAAACATTAGCACAAGTATAAGTATTCCATACATTCCTGATTCCACCATAGTCAGACAAAACACAAAGGCTACACAAATTACTAAAGTAGCAGCTCCATAGTCCATACATAACAATATAAAAAAAAAGCTAAATAGCTAATACATGTAAGTAAACAAAACGATGTAAGTATATGTAACGATTCTAACGAAACCCAAATAGTTAGACGGAATAATTTTAAACAAATGTAGGGGTACTAACTACTAAATCATTAATATCCAAAAAATTACTATACTAATTGCACATAGAATAAAATTTATTTACATAGGACAACCCTACTAAATAAGCTCAAATCTTTCTTGACCAATCTGAAATCCGGTCCGATCCGATGATGATCTGAAACTATAATCCGAAATCCGATCCGATCCGAAATCCGATCTGATGCGATTCGAAATCCGATCCGAAATAAACAGTCCGAACGATGTCCGAATCCGAAAGCGGTCCTGGATCCGGTCCGATCCCCGGTCCGAATGTAACTTCGGTCCGAAAGCGGGCCGATCCGACTGTCCGGGTCCGAATCCGATCTGATTGGTCCGATTGCCAGGTCTAATTGGGAGCAACGCTATTTTAGGCTCCCTCGGCTCCATGATACTGGATTCCACTCCATTTTTAAAGTCAAAGTTCATCAACTTTCACCATATAATTTCACGAATATTAAGGAAAACATGTATTATCTTGTTAAAATTGTCGTCATAAAGTGAAGTTTAGAAATATCAAAATTTAAAAAATTCATAATTATATGTAATTAAAGATATTAACAATCAATGATGTGTCATAGAGACCGTGTAAAGTAGAAATAGAGCCAATATCTTGGGATGGAGGGAATAGATTATTTATTATATAAATATAACGGTTTTTTCACCAAGTACCTCCGAGTTTTCAGTTTATTCACCTGAAACCCTCGCACTTTTCAAAATACACTAGGTACCCCTCAGTTTCTTGATAATACATCAACATGCCCTTAATGACTAACGACGGTTAACTCCGTTAGTCTTAACCCTAATTAGGCTCTGTTCTTTTGGACTGAAATGAACTGAACTTAATTTATCTGAAATGAACTGAAATGAAATGAATGAAAAATGTGAGAGGAAACTAACCAAGCCGAACCGATTTGTCTCAGATTAAAGCGAGCCGAATTTTCATTAATTCGGTCCAAAAGAACAGAGCCTTAAACCCTAATTAATTAATCTAACTAAACCCTAAACCCTAACTCAATCCTAAACCCTAACCCTAACCCCACCATCCAACCCCCACCACCCAACCCCCACCCTATCCCCACAGCCCCTCCTCCCCCACCCCCGCGGCCCCACCCCCAGCAGCCCCCCACCCCCGCATCCCCACATCATCCCCCCTCCCCCCGGCTGATTCCCCCGCACCCCCACCCCGCCGATTTCCGCAAACATTACCTTGTGTGTTTCAAGCGTTTGATATTGTAACGTTTCACAAAAGCTACCCGTAATTTATACTCGATTTTTCTTAACTAGCGTTTTGACCTTGTCTAACCTCTACCTAAAACGTTAGTGTCAAATATGGCCATACTTATCTCACAAATTTTTACTTATTTTGAGTCTTTGACTTTCATCAAAATCAAACAAAGAAAGTGGAGGTAAGGAGAGATGTACATTTATAAAGTAAGAACATGTGAGCATGCAAATAAAAAAAAATATGGTGGGTCTCATGCCCCCAAAATAGAAAAGGAACAAGTGGATAAATTTTTTATGAAACGTATGTACCAAAAAGGAAAGCGAGTAAATCTTTGTAAAATGGAGATAATATTTCGGTATTATTTAAGGACATCAAAAGTGTTATTAGGTACGGTTCCTAGCTAGTTAACTAGTTGATGTACTTGATTGACCATCTTAAGAACACAATTACTTTCCTTTAGTTGCTAATTTGATAGTTATTTTTCTAAAATAAAAATAAATTGTAAAAATATTACGAGAATTCATAGTTAAGTACCTTTATAAAATTACTTTATTTAGTATATATATATAGAAGTTAGTTCATATGAGAATGCAAACTTACATGAGAAATGAGAATGAATTTCATGCACTATAACTCTAATGAACAAGTGATATAAGCTACAATGAAAAAGTGATGTAACTCAAAAAAAAAGTAGAAAAAAATTTCAAAAAAAGTAATTTTTTTTGGCTCGAAGTTTTTTCGGTGGTATAAGCTACCAATGAACAAGTGTTGTAAGCTCTAATTCAATCAGTGTAGTTGAGATTCGATTCTCATTTCCAATGTATAGAAGGCGTTACTCGTGTGCGATCCTGGACACACTTTTGAGAAATCATAATGGACGATGGTCAATATTCTGACGCCTCTTCTTTCGTTTCCTTTTTCTCTTCTTGTGGGAAGTCCTTATTTCCCAATTTCATTGGTAAACTAGTGAGTGTCCTAAGACGCCCGAGTTATTCTTTTGTAACTTTTTTGTCGGTTGAGGAAAAATTGACGTAATGATATGATGAGTAATTGCATGATTTTTGAAAAATAAACCCTTAAAAGTTTGGGGATGAAAGTAATGGGCAAAACTTTCTACAGCGAATTGCCTATAATAATCTCTTGTTATTATCACCAAAAGTTAGGTATCTAATTACTTGTGCAAATCTTTTAATGAGATATAATTATAAGACCTTATGATATTTTATTTTGAAATACTAAACAATGGTGTTATGTTGGATTAATGATTAAGCTTTTACTTTTCATTTCAAAGGTCACGTGTTCGATACCTTCTAACTACACAACATTATTTTTTAAATTGAAGGTTTGACTTGAAAATAAAGCGTTTGCATTAGGCGCCCAGAGGAGAGTGTCGCGTGGCGCATAAACATTCTTAAGGCACGCTTTTAATATATTAGTATAGATATCCGTTTTCCTTGATATTCATCAATCATCATTACTCTTTAAAGAAATGAAGATATTTTTTATATTTGAAGAAAATAATTGTCTTTAAGAAACATAATTATATTTTAATGTCGGCCTGTGGACAAGTGTAAAGTAAATATGGATATTCTTTTCAAAATTTCGTATCCAATTGCATGTTACATATAGATTAGAACAGAGGTACAATTTTTGGTTTTTTCAAGCTGATTGGTTGGATGTATTTTATTTTCTTCCCCATTTACTAAATCAACCGGAGAAGAAACAAAAGAGAAATTGAAACGGATTAAAGAGGAACTTTGAAGAAGCAAGAATAATGCAAGTTGTAGCTCGAGCTGGCCCATTAACTTGTCTGTTTCACCATTCACCACACACTATGAAGGAAACAACTTTTTCATTTACGAAGGTTCTTTTTAACCAGTCGACTACTATTTTGATCCGAGAGATGTGTTGGATTAATTACAATTACTTCCTCCGGTCTTTATTAGTTTACCCCTATTCCTTTTAAGGGTGTCCCTTATTAGTTTACCCCTTTCTTTTTTTGCTATTTTTGGAATGGACCCACTAACTTTCCATCACACATACATTCAACTTTAAGTATAAATTAATATTTTCTCTCTTTAGTATGCCTTCCACAATCCTATTCCTCCTAAAACTCAAATAGGAAAAAAAACTAATAAAGACCGGAGGGAGTATTAAATATATTATAATTCATAAATTTTATAATTGATTTTATGAGCTTTTTGTAATAATCAGTCTAGTGTGAAATTGAAAAATGAATGTTATGGCATGATAAGTTGTTTAAAAAAACTTCTAACAGGAATTGGGGACAAAAATAACAACTCCAATGGAATTGGGGCAAGAGAATGTTATTATTTCAATAAAAGTGTTAGAGATCAAAAAGTTTGTCTATCTCTTTATAGTTACATATGATTAAAAAACTTTATTATGTTTTACTTTAAAACAATAAATATTAAAATTGTATTGGATTGATGGTTAAACTCTCACATTTTATTTCAAAAGTTATTGTGTTCGATTCCTAGTAGCTACACATTGTTAATACTTTTAAATGAGATCATAAACATGTGAATTAGAAGCTTGAGAAGAGTGTCACGTGGCACATACATTGGAGATCAGAGTGTCATGTGACACCGTTCACTTTGATAGAAACGTTTTTATATATATTTGTATAGATATGACAATATGAATTAAATACTAATCCGTTTTAAAAGAAATATAATCTTTTCTTAAAGATATTTCATGGTAAACCTCTTCCCTAAAAAGATATCATTTTGAAAGATTGGTCCTATAAGGAAAAAAAATATATGGTTACAATTTAGCCAAAATGGATTACATGTTTGTTTAAAGGCAAAATTGGCCTCAACACCCTGAACTATAGCTCGGGTGCACCCAACACCACCAACTACGACTAGTAGCCTAAACACCACCAACTATGGGGTGGGGTGCATTCCGTACCATAAATGAAGCCGGAAGCCTAAAATGTTACCGATAAAATGTTCCCGATGACGGTGGGTTTTTATGGTACAGACTGCACCCCACCAACCGAGGCCGGAAGCCTAAAATGTTGCTGATGACGGTGGGTTTTTATGGTATGCATCGCACCCCACCCCGTAGTTAGTGGTACGACGCACCCCACCCCCGTAGTTGGTGGTGTTTGAAGTACTTAGTCGTAGTTGGTGGTGTTGGGTGCACACCTATAGTACAGAGTGTTGAGGCCAATTTTGCCTTGTTTAAAAGGATTTCTACAAAGTGCTCTCACACATTCTCACATAAGGATTGTTTTCATGAAAGCCCACATATAATTTATCCTAGTATTCTAAAAAAAAAAGTTTCTTTGATGATGACCTTTATTAATAGTAATGATAGTGTTACATATATCCAAACCTTCATACATTTAGTACATAATTGTCTTTGATCACAACAGATATAATTATACATTGGTAAACCTACCCATATCTTAAATAAGCACAGTTTTAGGTTGTCTTTGCTTAATTAGTGAATCCCAAATAAGCCCAAATACTAAATAAGTGAACTTTTGTAGTACTATGGTTGCTCATGTGTATGCCTAATATAGGTCACTTCTATGGTGTTTATTTAATTTTACCATGCCTCTTTAAGGGGGAAAAAATACTATTTTCCCTAATTATATTCCTCACCAACATCCTTGATTGCGTTTGTTGATATATGCCTTGAATTATTTGGGGATAAGATTAACCAAACACGGGATCTCGTTGCCCGGTCGGCGAAGTCGGGGGTCCGAGGGTGAAACACCCGGTGGGGGTGTAGCCGAGAAACCCCTCAAAGCTTTTCGGTATATGTTATTTAGTATATCGAGGCTGTTTTAGTTTCGGGTCTATGTTTGATATATGTTGTTTAGTATATCGAGTCTGTTTTAGTTTCGGGTCTATGTCCATTTGTTTAGGTTAATTAGTAGGGTACTATATAAACCCTATAATTAACTTCTACCTCCATATTTTGTAATTTGTACTCTCTCTCTCCTAAAGATAATAAAAATGTTCTCCTCTGCCTGTGGACATAACTAACACATTGTTAGTAAACCACGTTACTTCTTGTGTCGATTGTTCTTTAACTCTTCGTCGCCTTATTGCGTACGTTACAACAGCGTTGCTAAATACTAGCCTTTGCAAGTTGCAAACAAGAGGAAAGAAATAAGCTGAGTGGTATTTAACAACTAAATACCAGAAACCACACAATAGGCTGTCAAAATTGTTTTCTTTGATACCATGGGCAGTCATTTCAAGCTTTCAGCTGCAGAAGAAAAAACTACAATGCTTTTGTCCATTCTCCCTACCAACTTTTCTAGATTTGAACTAGGATGCATCACCATATATATCTCCCACAGGCCACAATCCTAATAAGCTTTAACATTTGACTGACAGAAGTAAGCAATGCAATGGTATAGCAAGATTGCAAGAATGGTTCACTATTCATGCAAAAGTTATACATGTAGGCCCCTTATTTTCATTTCTTTTTTTGGGTCTCTGGACTATGCAACTAAATCGATATCTAATTGTTAGACATCTATTACTTCTTGTAATGAATTTATCTTTCTCATACCCACTTTAGAAGGAAAATACATTTTGATCGATTTGTTATATTATAGGCTGTATAAGTGTTAGAATTATGTCCTCATTTTCCTTTCTAGATAAGTTACGTTGGTCTCTACTGGAGGATCTATCTTAAGCATAGCTATTAAGCCCAACATATTATACGACTAGAGACATTAGAATTTAGAAAGAGAATAATGACGATACACTAACGCTCAATTGTCAATTTCTAGTAAGTTTAATTTTAGTTTAGGCCCCAAAAGGCCAAGAGTACTATAGGGTAGCTTAAAAATAAGCTACCCAAATGCCTTCTTGACCTCTATCTACTGCACTTTCATTTTTTTTGGGTAAGGAGAAACCATAATAAGTTGGAGAAAAATAAAGGGGCGTCAACTTTCACGTGCCAAGTGTGAGAATGGATTCGAAGACATATTGGAACCGGAAGAGATCTTTCTAACCACCTGAGTTATCTCTCACGCTCATCTACTTCACAAATTTACTAGAGCCTTTTTCACGAACTTTTGCAAGGTTAATACTTAATTATTAGTGAATTATAAACATATAGTGTGAGTTTAAATCTATACTAATATATTAAAAGGCGTGTCGACAAAGGTATACACACCACGTCTACCTCTCTTTACTCGCTATAATTGTTCATGCGTGCGTATGTCATGTCAAGTAACAAAAGTAAATTGGGCTTCAACAAAGCAAGCAACACGTGACATCTTGCTATTATACATAGCACAATTACCATCTCAACCAACTTTTAATCATGCTTTAAATGTCCACATTATTATATTTATACCTTTTAAATGTTGAGTTTTTTTATTATATTTTAATATGAATTGAAAAAAATGCATATTAAGTTCGAAAAAGAATACCACTCGGGGCAACGCCCGGGCCCAAATACTAGTTTTAATTAAAATGTGATCATTCAAAGTAATAATAGCCAATAAAATTAAGTGGCTCACAAATTGCGGAGCCGTATATTTTTATGCATATTAATTTATTTAAGTTGTACTATAATTAATTTATTATTATCTCCAAAATAAAATTAATATGCCGAATGCATGATATATGAAGAACAACTAGTTGTTGGCTCGGGCGATGCCCCTAATAATTTATCAATGTGAATTTGAAGTCTTAAATCAAACACTTGAGAAAAGTGGAAATAAAAGAGTTATAGGCATTGGATTGTGCTTAGGAAATAATCTTCCAGTTTCTTTTAAATTTTCTACATAGTAAATTATAATATGAATTATTCATCAATATAGCCACGGCTTCAAGAGAGTACATATATATAAATATATAATTACTAATAAAAAATATAATACAATCTTTTTTTTAGATTTAAGTTAATGTGTAAGAATACAACCGATGCAATGAAATGGTGTAGTAGTGTTAATTACGGTGGTTATAAAAATTTGAAGAGCTATTTTTTAATATAAAATTGCTGAAAGGTAGGACATGCTACTATTAACATTAGCTTAATGAGTATTAATATATACATTTGTATTTAATTGTCATAAAAATAGAAAATTATCTTGTATTTAAATATATTCTTTTTCCCATAGAGACCAATATGCATGAGATAGTGGAGTGAGAAATGAGGGATAACGCAGTGGTTAGGACTTCCTCCCGTTGAGAGGTCCCTGGGATCGATTCTCACCCTTGGCAAGTTGGGATTCCCTTTATTCCCCCCAACTTGTCAAGGTTTCTCCTTACCTTATTAAAAAAAAAAATATGAGATAGTGGAGTAGTTGGTTAGTGCATTTGTATCTCAAATGAGAGGTCATGGGTTCGAGCCTTATAACGCACATTTTTATTGTTTAATATCAATCATTTGATTGTGTGGGGGAGTACGTGTGCAACATAAAGACGTGTTTTTGCGAGTTTTAGATATATATATAGATTCGTCTTCAAGGTGGTAAGTCACATGCTCAAGTGATTGTGCCATATTAGCCAAAAGAAAAGATACCGAGGAGTCTCATCTGAAGTAACCCAATATATGCATTATTAGTAATTCCATTAGTGCTTATTAGTAACCTTATAAATGTGAATGTCAACTAGGTTAGTTGGTTAAAGGTTCGGAGGTGGTGCCCAAGACCTGGGGTCAAATCTCGTCTACATCGTTTGCCCTTATAGCTCTCTATACCAAAAAAAGGTAACCTCGTTAAAGGTTCGGAGGTGGTGTCAAGGCACAAGGCCAAATCTCGCTTACATCGTTTCGCTTTATAAATTTCTATACCAAAAAAAGGTAACCTCATAAATGCATAAGCAGTATTTACAACTTTAGTAATTCTTATTGGTAACTTCATATCCACATGCATAGTACTAAGTAACTCATGTTACACGATCCATTAATAATTTGTAATAATTTGCATAAATAATAGTAAGGGTAAATAATGAAAAACAAGAGTGAAAGCAACTCTGTATTAATGCGTATGTAAGGTTGTTTTTTGCCAACTAGCAGTGGGGATTTTTTTTGGCAGCCTCTTCTTGGGGCCTTTCCCTAAGTGTCAATCCTTTGTTCACGTGATATGCTGCTTCAGTGTTGTTTTGTTCTCTTCTAGTGCTTCTTACCTTAGTTTCCCTCTATAAAACCAACCCTATTTTTCTTCACTATTATCATTACACTTCCACACACTCCTATTTTTCACTCTACTTATATTATGGACTCCTCAAAGTCCTCAGCCCTTCTCTTCATATGTATGCTTTTTATTTCTTCAGTTACTCCCATTTTGGGCTGTGGCTATTGTGGTGAGCCCACTCATAAGCCTGGAAAGGGAGGCCATCACAAGCCCGGTAAGACCCCGCCCAAAACGGTTCCCAAAGTCCCTATCCCACCCGTCACGGTTCCCAAGGTTCCAATCCCACCCATCACGGTTCCCAAGGTTCCTATCCCACCCGTCACGGTTCCCAAGGTTCCTATCCCACCTGTCACGGTGCCCAAGGTTCCTATCCCACCAGTCACCGTTCCTAAGGTCCCCGTCCTCCCGCCAGTCCTCCCTGTCCCACCGGTCACCGTTCCAAAGGTCCCCGTCCTCCCGCCGGTCCTCCCTGTCCCACCGGTCACCGTTCCAAAGGTCCCCGTCCTCCCGCCGGTCCTCCCTGTCCCACCGGTCACCGTTCCTAAGGTCCCCATCCTCCCACCGGTCACCGTCCCTAAAGTCCCGGGCCTCCCACCTCTCCCAGTTTTGAACCCACCTTCAGGCCCAGAGTGGGAGCCCACCTTCAGGCCCAAGTGGGAAGCCCTGCCCACCAGGCAGCCCAGGCCCTACCCCATCAGGTCAGCCCACATGCTCTATTGATATCCTAAAGTTGGGTGCTTGTGTGGACCTTCTTGGAGGGCTAGTCCACATTGGGCTTGGTGATCCAGCTGTGAATAAATGCTGTCCAATCTTACAAGGCCTTGCTTCAGCTGAAGCAGGAGTTTGCTTTGTGCACTTCACTCAAACTTAAACTTCTTAACCTTAACCTTTATGTTCCCATTGCCCTTCAGCTTCTCCTCACTTGTGGCAAAACCCCACCTCCAGGCTTTACTTGCTCTGTCTAGATGGTATGTTCATTCAATCTTACTTATTACCCTCTCAATATTTATAATCTACACAGTTTGATTTCACATTTGGCACCGCATTAATCCAAACCATTAAGATCTGTAATTTCGAATAAGTAAAAATTATAAAATGTTAATAATTTGAAAATATATATTGAGAAAAAACTAACAAGATCCTGCATTACTATATTTTTCCTTACACATACATATAACATAACCAACGAGGGTTAAACTAAACTACGTGAATAGTGCATAGAATACAAAGTATGGAAATTAAATAAATGAAAAGGGCACCTAATTACATTTAAAACAATTTAGATTTCCAAACACATTTTCTTGAGAAAATCTTCTAATATTGCAAATACATATACAGTAGCAGACAATGGATAATTCTGATCAAATACATGATTACAATGCTAAATAGCAACTTCAACAATGGTACCATGAATGGACCATCCCACTCAGGGTCCAGGGATATTTAAGTAACTTTATCTTTGCATAAACTAAAAGTTGTACTAAAATTTCAACTTTTTACTAAGCAAATTGTGACCAACAGAACACAAGTCTTATCTCCTTTTGTGTTATATTGCAGGTTACTCAGGATCATGAAAGAATAGGCGGATATGGATGATTTTGACATGAGAGGATGTCGAGCTTCCATTTCTCTCTCTCTCTCTCTCTCTCCCTTGACTAGATCTACCTCCTCCTGTTTTATCTTTTGGATTTATTGATTCTTCTTGTTCATTGGAATTTGGTAGGATGGTATTTGGGTTTATTGAAACACAAATTTATTTGTAATGACTCGTGTGTTATGAGTTCAAACATTACTTACTATATTCAAGTGTATGTGTTTTTATTAATGTTATTATTACAACCAAGTAATGCAATGGTATCTCCTTCAATTTGTTCAATCTACCTTATTTATTAATAATCACTTTAGTTCCAAAATAAGTCAAACACTTACTCTCATTTGATGGAGAACTTTTTGAAGACAGTGCTTTCACTTATTTTGGAACGGAGAAAAGATTGTTTTTCAAGCTTTGGTTATTCCCATCCATTATCACAAATTCATCAAGTATAAATTGAAAGAAAAAAAGAGATGGAATATTTTGTATCCATAAGAAATCGATGAAACTTGAAAGTAGCTAGTTTTTGGTGTAAGGAGAGTCACAAACTGTAATTTGAAAATTGAATTCGACCTCTAACCTTGGATAGCACTCTCGAGACTTTAATCATTTAAGATAGCTGATATCCACAATGTACTTTAATAGCGCAATTAAAACTCAAAATAGTACTATTCAACAAAGTAGTGGGAAGCGTAATCAACATTAGTTACCCTCTGTTTAACGGGGGATCTATATCAAGATTCAAGTAAACCTCGAATAAAAAAAAGGCTTTATTTGCAATTAGAACGTTAAATTAAATTGTGTCGATTACGCAAACTCATAATGAGTAATTCTTCACTAATATTAGCTATTAGCAGTTTAACACAATTGTTCTTAAGATTCTCCCAACAACTAATCTATAACTGTTGGGCCCAAGAGTTCACCTACAACTCCAACATTAGTACAATATTGTCCGCTTTGGGCCTAGTCCCACGAATTTGTTCCCGAATTCCTTCCCAAAAGGCCTCATACTAATGTAGTAGGTGAACTCTAATAAACTAGCCAACTCTTACTTATACTCGGGTTGTAGTGTTGTACACCCAATACTAACCACATACTATCAATTAATTGCTACTATAATCGCTAATTTATAAGAACAACTAAACCTTTATGATGTTTGGTTGATGAATATCTATTTTAGTGTAGCCGATGAAACATGGATTTTTGGTTTTCTTTATATTTTTTTAGCAATCATTTAGAAGGCATTTTACATTCTTCATGGTAAACAACTAAACAAGCGTAAAAATGTAATGATGTCTTATAATTTTATTCAATGATATGCTTACACTCAAATAAATCATATAAATTAACCATACTTTACAAAGCAACAAAATCAACCAAATTTCAGAACAATTCCTTTCCCACTCCAAATAGTAAAAAATGAAAATAAATAAAGAAAAGTGTACAAATCAAATATTTTAGGCAGATGGTCCATAAAGTACAGCAATGTATAAGAGCTGCGTGACGGAGAGGATTATGCTGAATGCTTCCATTGCCACCAGTCGGGCGTTTCTGTAATGTAGCTGGATTTCCTTGCACCCGAAGCTGTCATACATATATAAGATTATTAGAGATATACTAGAAAATGTTTATAATCGACTAATATGTTTATTTTTTTTTGAAGGGTACTAATATGTTTATGACGATATTGTACCCTATGTTTAAAGACAAAACTACCTTTGTCGACATTAGTTGACATGTTTGACTTGTTTTTTTGGTAAATATAATCAAGTTTGACAGTATTAATTAATTAATACCTATAAATAAAACGTTATTGTATATTCAAATATCTTGTTGTATTTATTTCAATGTGAATAATTAAAATATCAATTAGAATAGTTTACAAAATGTAGAGAATGAAAATGTGAATACTAGTAATAAAATGTAGTTAAAGTGAAAAATGTACAATAACGTTTGATTTATATACTAGTAATAAAATGTAGTTAAAGTGAAAAATGTGAATAGTTTACAAAATCAAAGCCGAACATACAGTTAAAAAACGGAGGGTGGTATATCTTAATGTCAAATAAAAAATGAAGAGAATGAAAATGGTTATAATTACCCCATAGCCAAGAGAGTTAGAGTCCAAGCAATTGTAGCAACTGTGACGGTAGCGGGTGAGCTTTCGCGGCTCCATGCACGGAGGTGGATGAAGCCTGATATGCATGAGGCAGCACCCACAACTCCAGCTATTAAAGAAAACATCACGAAGAATCCAGTAGCAGCATTTCCCATGGGGAAGTAAATGGGTGAAAAATGTGCTGGAAGCTGTAATCCTGGACCTGTTTTTCAATTATAAGAGTTACATATTGATACAACATGAAATATACTACCTCCGTTTCTTTTTAATAGTTACGGTTTCCTTTTAAGACCGTTTCTTTTTAATAGTTACACTCTTGTTTTTTCTATATAAGGTAAATTTTCAATCATCATTCCCACTATTGGTCCCCCCATGTGGTCCCAAATTTTCAATCATCATTTCCACTATTGGTCCCAACTTTCTCTCTCTTGCCATTTTTTATTGTTTATTTGTACTTGTTGATGCCAACTTTTACCTTTATACAACTTCTCTCTCCTATTTTACACATTTTGTCTTGGTTCTAATGAAAAGCAAAGTGTAACTATTAAAAAGAAACAGAGGTAGTATATCTTTGTCTTTATAAATACTTTATGACACAAATATTGAATAATATGTTTTTTTTTTCTTCTAAAATGTCTTTGTTTACGTATTAGTAAAAAAAATTAATGAGATATTTAAATTCTAAAAATACGTATTGTAAAGAATTTTTTTATTATATCTCATATGATCATATACATATATATTTGTTTAGTCTTTACATATAGATGACTAAACATGGTCAATGTTATCACTTCAGCTTAAAGATCATAATAATTAGTAAAAATCAGTTTTAATTTGTAAAAGTCGGTCTCAATCACCCCAAAAAAAACATAAAACACCATAAAATCAATATAAACCGGTATAATGAATGCATAAAAGAAAGATACTATAAAACTCGTAAAAATCAGTATATCGACCTTTTAACCAATGAAATATAGTTTCAATCAATCACTAAAAAGAATTGTTTATCAGTACAAATATGTGTATATTTTAATTAGGTGAAGTGAACAAGGCGTAAATAGTTAAGATGTATAGGGAGAACCAAATCAACATCGAATTATAATCTACTAAAAAAATGTGGCAACATTTATAGAAGTATCAGAAATAATTATTACCGATGATAAAACCATGATCAATTGCACGATTCATAGCCCAACCACCAATGCCCAAAAGCACAGCATACATGCAGAAGTTGAGAAGCAAAAGCAAAGTGGCAGCAGGTTTCATCGACTCGTTGGCCATATTATATATCTTTATTTAGCAAGTTATTGATAGGAAAAAATTTAAGAAACAAAAATCACAGAAATTATTTGTAGTACAGAAAAAAGCTGTTCAATGAAGAAAGGTGTAGATTATGGCAGAGGTTTATCCCCTTTATATATGAACGTAGAGTTGCAACGTTTTGGTTCCTTTCTTGTAAGGAAGCTTCTTTGTGGGGTTGGAAAGGGCATGCCTTAAACTCAAGGCAAAGCAAAAGACATGATTCTTAGTTTTCTTTTACTAGTTAGATCAAAAAAAGTTCGAGAAATTCAGAAATATACTATAGTTCTTGGGATTGTATATTCTAAGAATTATAGTACTATATGTTAAGTTTGTTCTTTTTGATAAGGGAAAGTAATATTCTTTGCCATTTAACAGGGTGTTGATTGTTGGTACCTTAAGGAAGAGGTAATAATAGTAATTACTTGAAGGATGTTGGTAACTTGGCATCCTTTACATAAAATAACATAATTTATACATCATGTGTTAATGAAAGATTGCAAAATTTTGACATTCATGCAGGCTAAAGCACAAATTACAAAGTTTTTTTTTTTTACTGTAGTAGAGGCTAAATTTTCGTCAAGTTTACAAAAAAACTTTTGGTAATATACCTACATTCTTTGCAGAAAAGAAAATGAATTATGATTTTCGTGAATCTTAAGAATTTCATAATCTGTAAAGTCAAATTGTGTAGATTAAATTGGGTTCTTTTGTAGGATATCCCCATAGTTTAGTTTTTTCTACGTTGTATCCCTGATGTTATTTTCTTCCAAGTTATACCCTTGAACTTTTTATTCGTTCTATGATATATCAGTCGTTTAAGTCAACAATAAGTTAACCGTTAGGTTCTTATTCATAATCAAACTTTGATATGTTGTATTGATTTCTTTCCAATAGTTTAATCGTTATTAAAAGTCCCAAGTCTCAAAATTTATAGTGCTCTTTGATTTTAAATCTTTAAGAGCATAAATTGATCCACTATATAAGTATGAAGTCGTTGAATTTATCTTCAATTATTCTTTTAAAAGATAACTGGTATCTTCTTTTTCAATTTTACTAATTATAACATGATGACTAATTCAGGTAAAAAAATTCTTATAGCCATCAATATTGCCTTACTATGTGTGAATGTGTCTATATCTGCAAAGGAAGAAGTCTTTCAACTAGCAAACCCCAACATTTTTAGTTTAGCATTTTAATTAAGAGGCCTAAACCTCAAAATAAAACATCCTACGTCGTAACGTCGAAGGGGGAAGAGGAATAAGGGGGAAGACGGATCTATTTCTTAAATTTCAAAAGGCAACATATGTGTATAGCATGAACAACAGAAAAGTTCCTTTTGTTGTTAAAAAAAAAACAATAGAAAAGTTGGAAGGATATCTGACTAAATTTATATGGAAAGAGCTCCAAGGTGCTCCTTTTCTATTTCCCAATTAACATAAAAATGATCAGCCACTAAAAACATCAACAATTCAATAACTACAAATCACATCTAAAAGGACTCTAAATGACATTATGGCAGGCATTCCACTGACCTAAACGAAAATGTTGGCCAAGCCACACCCATTTCCTCGAACCCTACATGTAAATCTAGGAGACAAAATTAAAAAAGGAAAAAATTGGAAAATTGAGAAGCTTTATTCTCTCAATTGAACTATATTTATGTTACAAATACTTTGTAAGGACTGGGTTACCTACCTGTCATAAACGGGCACTGCGGTATGGACTACACGACTAATGCAAAATGAGAAGAAAATGAAGAGAAACCCAACAATAAAGATCAAGAACCGGCTTTTGATCTTGAAGTGAAGGGCAAGAATCTAACCCGACAATAACGTTTCAACTTGGCGAGAGCTTCACGAGGTTTGGCCAACTTCAGATCCAAATAAACTACCATAAGTGCGGCTTCTTGGCTGTTAGGCAGAGTCGCCAAAGCTTGTGTTGCATACCGACTTGCCTGCTCAAATTCTCCCTGTAAAACGAGCATGGAAGCTAAATTAACATAAAGTGCTCCTCGAGCTTCCTCAGGAGTGAGAAACACGTTATCTTGTTGCTCCTCCGATGAAGGGACCCTAGCAGCAGTTTGCCCAGTATTTGGATCATCAGCGTCCAGAGTTTTCTTTGCCAGCCACAGTCTGCAATCTTCTTCACTGTACGGCAATTCCAGTGTTCCACCGGACAAATAAGTTGAAAGGTGCTCAGCAGCTTCTTTCGGTCTGTTCAGCAAGCAAAGGGCCTCGGCTGCATAAATATGACCCCAAAAGACATACATTCTAGAACATTCAGGAATTTTCAGCAGAGACAGAGCTGTAGTGAGCGCCTTGAGTGGATTTCCTAATTCAAGCTCAACAAATGCCAAATCAATAAGAACAGCCTGCTTGATCTTCTGGTTTTCTCTTCTACAAATCTCCTTATACTCAGAGAGGGCGTTTGCTGCGGCTGTATTAGAATGAGCTCCACCTCTCTGTTCTCTTGCGTCCCCATTTGCATTAACTTGACCTGAGCCTGCTGTGTCTTTAGACTTCAGGTCATTGCTTCCCAAATTCTTGTGTCCCGGGTTCTTTGATGATACATCAGTAGTGTCATTTTCCTCAGAGGAAGATCTTGTCAATGAAAGAGACTTGGTATGTTTAAACTCAGAATTGCCTAGCAAGTGAAGGGCATTAAGAAGACACTGTCGGGCAAATGACATTGATAGTTTTGGCTTGCTATTATTATTATTATCAAGACCTAAATCTTCCTTGTCATCGGAACTCACGATCCCATTTCTCAAAGAACCATTCTCAAAGGCAAGATGTCTCCATTTTCCTTGCCCAATAACTTGGGCGTTCAACTGTGACTCGTTTCTAGGGGGCTCACCATGCTTTAAGGGTCCTTTTTCTAGTGCCATTAGGCAGCATTCTGCAAGTCGAAGCCACAGAAGAGGCTTGCTGTAGAAAACAAAACTAGCTTTGAGGAAGCATCGTGCTGCAAGTACAGGTTTGCCACAGGCCAAGTATTGCACACCACAATTGTATGCTATAAGCAAAGATTTGTCTTGGGAAAATGTCACCAGCTTGCGGGGCTTCTCTTTCCAAAGAGATGAACAACTGCTAAGGGCTTTATGGAAGAATATGCTTGATATGTGATGATTCCCCTGTTGATAGTAGATACACCCAGTGTTATTGTTGCTTATGATTGAGCTTCCAACATCTGATTGGCTATTTGATGCTCTCAGAAGCTTGAATGCTTTAGGGTAGTTCCCACGGGCATATTCAAGCTGTGACTTAAGTAGTAGAGCCCTAGAAGAATCTATGCCACGTGCAATGTTCATTGCCAGCTTAACTTCACGCTTAGCGGCCTTCAGATTTCTGGTGAGAAGCAAAAGCTGTATCTTGTACAGGGGCAACTGCAACCTCAAATTAATGGTGGGAGTAGAGCGATCAGCTCTTAAGAGATCACTCGATGTTGAAAGATTAGATGCCCTAGATATATTCTGCCCACTGATATCGAGTGTTGATAACAAGGTCTCATATTCAATTGTTTCATCTGATAATGTTCTTGATAAGGAACCTTCTGAGGTAATTCCAGAGACCGTCCCTTCAGGGTTGAAGTCATCTGAGGCTGATGAGTTGTTGGGAATTGATGTGGACTTCAAGACAAGGTTTGAAGTTTGGTGTTGCCCTGTGCTTCCACCATCAGCTTGGTTGAGCATATAACTTACTCCAAACGCCTTTTCAAGATAACTTATTACATCCTGAAGGAAAAAAAAAAGGGTGGATTCTAATCACAAACGAGGAATAAACAAAAAAACCAGACTCAAGAGTAACATCAAGATAACAAAAATACACTGATAATTACAACTGCAACTACACTGGCTGTCTTTCTAGTATAATCATAAGGGCTTCTGGCTCTTCGAAAACCAAATAGTCTGTCTCAAATAAAAATCTTAATTGCAATATAAAAACGCAATGCTTTGCAGAACCCTAGAATAAGTATATGAACAGAATATAAATACTATGGATAAAAACGAGCTAAAAGGGCATACCCAAGAACATTTTTATTATGGCAGGAATACCCCAAAATCACAAGGCAATAATTACTTTCGACAACAACCAACCTGATGTACCCAAAGAGGTTAGCATAATTTACAGAAAACATACAGGATTGTCAGTTGATGTTTAGCTGCTGTCCCCTGTTACAAGGGTTTTTTTTTATGGCAAGAGTACCCCAGATTTTTTAAGGCAATAATTACTTTGTGACAAAAACAAACCTGAACTCTCCATTCTCCAAAGAGGTTAGTATATTCCACAGAAAATATCAGGCTTTTATACTCGTGTGGATCCGAGTGTCCGACACGCTAATTTTGAAATTTTTGGATACGGAGACACCATCCTAAATTTGAACATGGATACGAGGATACAGCAGTTACATATTTAAAAAAAAAAAATCATTTTAGAGTTTTAAATTTAAAGGCTCCCATATTAATAGTTTAAAAAAATTCAAAAAGTATAAAAAAAAGCAATAAATAATGAGCCCCTGGTTTACTGTATAGCTGGGTGAGAGAGAGCAAGAAGTGAACTCTACAGCTGTCCTGCTTTATTTTTTTGGTTCACACACATCAAATTATTAGATGAAAAAAAGAAGCCAGAAATCTTGACTTTCTGTTTTCTAGCACCTTTCACCTCTCTCTCTCTCCTCTACATTGCCGAAGAAGTGGGCAATAAAATAAATTATGATGACAAAAATCCAGACTATAGCAAGTGATTCAACCTCCCAGGTAAAACCCCCAATATCTCAAGAAATAAAATCGTATATTTTTCTTTGAATTATCAGAACTAGGGTTTACAGATAAGGTAATCTGTCTCCTCTCTCTTCAACAATTACCCTCCTCCCAGATCCAGCCATATCCGAGTGCAAATTGACGTATCAAACTCATCTTCCATACCCAGATCCGTGTTAGGTCGTATAGTAACCGGTACTCCAACCAAAATGCTGTGTCCGAGTATCATAGGTCTGAACCCTAATAATTAGCTACAAGGATCAGTAAGTGTCTTTTTTAGCACAAAAAGACTTTTACCCCATGCTCACCAGTTTCCTGACAAAAGGAAGCAATTATCCTGAACATGAGAAAACAAAGGCATTGAACAAAGTTTGTTTAAAGAACAATGTTCGGCTGACAAGTCAATGTCATTGAGCAAAGTTCGTCTATGATTGATGCTACAGGCCATTTACCACAGCTACTAGATGACGTTTTTCTTGTGCACAGTCTAAAGCAAACCCCTATCAAAGTGCATTCTCTTCACCTGAATCTCTTGAACTTATCTAAACTTATTCGAACTTATTGAAGTTCATTTTATAAAGTGTTAAAACTTGTATGAATTCATCTAAACTTGTTAAACCTAAAACTTATATTTTAAGGTGACGAGAACACAGTCTCAATCTCAACTGCAACCAATAGCCTATGGATACTCCAAAGATTCGTTTGCAAAGCAAGCTTCACAAAGAGGAGCATCAAATGCACTCCAGAAACATAAACAGTCCACCTATTTTTCGCTCTAACGTCCACTACATCTAACAGTAATCCAATCTGAAGTAAACCCAATATCAATCTCAATATCTCATATGCGTACCAATAAGCTATGAGCACAGGAAAAAGTAATTTCCAAAGCAAGCTTCATGAATAGGAGTATTGTCGCGCCCTCCCCTACTTCCAACAGTAATCAAATCTAAGGTAAACCCCCTATCAATAAGCTATAAGCACAAAGAAAGTCACTTACCAAGCAATCTTCACGAAGAACATCATATGCAATCCATAATCATAAACATTCCACCTTTTACCACTCTGCCACTCCCTACATCTAATAGTACTCCCCAAAAAAAACAAATACAAGAGCAACCTCTGGTGCATCAATTACTGGGTCACATAGATCTCTATCCACTATGCTCTCTCAGAAGTCAGATCATATTAGTTTTCAACAACCTCGGTCTTGTGTTGGATGAGGGGAGGAAATAACCAGAGCAGGAAAGTAGCAAAGAGTTTCACAATATTGAGGGAATATGTAATCTTCCACAAGTTTTGGTGAAATCCCCACGAAAGGTTACAGTACCTGCCACATACCCCCTCCCCTCAAAAAAAAAAAGGTTCAGGACATAATAAAACGGGAAAGCGGTGTGAAATTTAATTCCATACCACAGGTCACTATGAAAGAATTGTTGTGTTCCTCTAAAAGTCATTCACTACAGAAACTAATTGAAAAGAACAGATACTTTCCGCACTTGTTTCAATAGGTCATATATGTTATTAAAAGTAGCAGTATACAATAACAAAATATTACTGCTTCCTCCAAAAGTTAAATCACTGCAGAAACTAATTGAGCAAAACAAATAATTTTGATATTGACTCCAATAGGTCATCTATGTTCATCATATTGATTACTGTTTCTTAAGTTAAAAAAAAAAACAAAATCATAAACGGCCTTTAAAGACTCATCAGAGCTAAATGTTTAAGATTATCCTCCAGAGATGTTATCATGGATACGATGCTTACTATTCACCATCTCTCATCCATTCTTCAAGCACGCAGTTAATAACAACAAAATTATATTCCCCAATAAGAACGGAGATTGTGATGGCAAAAAGGTGTATATATTCATAAAAATTAAATGTGAACAAGGCTTGCAAAACAGAAACAGTTTGTCATACACTGATGATATAAAATGAGAATCAACAATAATTCTACCCATTCACAGTATTACAGACTTACCGAAAATTTAGAAGCTTCTTGAGTCACTAAGGCAACATCCAGCAGCAAGAGGCAAACATGAAGAGCTGTAGTCTGCATCAACAATTAAAAACCAAAAAAAAGGATTGAGAAAATTGCACATTTGTATGTACGGAAAACAGAAAAAAAAAGGCATACCTCATCTATGGGTTCAATATTCTGAAACAGTGGCTCCAAAACTGACAATGCCTTTGAATACTCATGAAGGTGGAATAAGACAGTTGCCTGGAACCATAATTAGCAAGCCCACAGAATTAATCTCTGCCGATCTACCCAAAACATCAATATATGGTACAGTATAGATAAACATCACGGATGTGAGATGCCACATAATACGTACAATGTTTAGGGCCGCCACAGATGCATCAAATTCATCAGTGAAAACTGTACTGGGACTGTTCGCCAAATTATTAGTTCCTTTGGCTCCTGTAATGACTTTATTAGTAGCCTGAGCAGCAGCATCTGATTGCTCTCTGGATGTGCGTGCAAGGTCTTCACTCTTTCTCTGGAAATAGTAAAAACTACTCAAAACCCAACTTAATTTATCCATTAGGGTTTTTATTATTAAATCCACCACTTTTATGAGACCGGAGGAGTCAACTCAAGCCTCACCATTTTTATATTTACCTAAATCATGGTTTGTTTTCTAGTACAACCACATTTCAAATATTCCAAACTAAATTTGCCTAAAGCTTCATCAAAATAAAGTATCCAGAAGCAAGAGAGCTATCATGGTAAACATGGAGTACCACAGAAATGTTAATGCACTAAAGAAAATCGAAAGAAAGATACATTCACAAGCAGCTTGTTGCCACCATACGGATCATTCTCCGTCTATTTCTTCCAACAACTTGATATAAATCGTCATTGCATATCACATAAGAGATGATAGGCTGCTATAGTATCAGAACAGTCGAATGCAGCAAGTACAGAGTTGAGATTCCATACCTTAACAGTGACAAGGACTTCGACCAATTTCTTTGGATCTGAGCATCCATCACGCAAAAACTCTGCGACCGAAATATTATGCAGAATCTGTAACATAATACAAACATGATCAAATGACCCTATAAGGGATAATCAAGATCTTCCACTAGTGAATCAAGCACGATAATACACACTCAGTGTTTAGCATAAACTCAGTTTAATAACAGAACTCTTCAAGTCATATCCATATAATCCAAACCTCAATCTGAATCTAATACAGTTTAATAAAAACAAAATGGCCAAAATAAACTTTATTTGTATTATCATCAATGTGAACTTAACATGAAGAATCATCTTAGCAATTCCTTCTGAATATATTCAAAAGCAAACAAAATTAAAGGGATAACAGCCACCAAAAGCAGACAAGAATGAAAATATCAAATCTGGCAATGTTCCTCATGTCCACCTAAGAAACCTAATGATGAACAAATTATCCCGGCCTCCAAAAAGTAACGAGCCATGTCCAAAAAAAAAAAAAAAAAAGATGAAAGTATTACTGCATGTCTTATATTATATTTAATAATACGGTTTTTTCACCAGGTACCCTTGTGGATTTTCAAAATTCATGGGGTACCCCTGTTTTTTAAAAAATGCACCAGGTACCCCTACTATTTCCACAAAATGCATGAAATGCCCTTAATGACTAACGGTGTCATGATTCCGTTAGTCATTAACCCTAATTAACCCTTTGAACCCTAATTAACCCCTCTAATCCTAACCCCAAAACCCTAAACCTAACCCTAACCCCCTAACACCTAACCCCCACCCTAACCCTAACCATAACCACCCAACCACCACAGCCCCTACCCTCCCCCCACCCCCAACCCCCCACCCCTCCCCCAACCCACGCAGCCCACCTCCCCCCCCCACCCCCCGCAGCACCCCCTCCCCCCTCTGCCCTCCCCCGCATCACCCCCTTTGCCCTCCCCCGTAGCACCCATCCGAAACACCCCAACCACCATTATGATACGAAACCTGAACCACCTTGTAACCATTTGAAGATGAATCATATCTGAACCCGAAAATCAATTTGGGGAATCCACCAGACGTGAACTCCACCATAGTACCATCAACAGGGACAGGAGCAACAAGGGCTTTCCTAATTGAAGGGTTCCATAAAATCAACGGCTCCATTTCCGGGAATAAAAATCAAACAAACAAACCAATCCATCAACAGAACTAACAACATGGTGTTTTTTACCAACTAGGCACTCAAATTCAGTTTTCTTCAACAAAAAATTACTATTATTATAAACCGTGAATTTCGTACAACAATCTTCACTGTGAATATTAATGGCTTCTCTGAACAATTGAAATTTCTGGGTATCATTTGAATTCCTCAAATTAAAAGTAGCAAGAGTTGAAAGAAAAGTTGGAGAAGTGAGGAGAGAGAACCAAGACTTACAAATACAAGTTGAGCGCACAAGTGATTTCAATGGCAATCTTTTCAAAATTTCAATCAAGATATCAGTTGGTAAATTGAATTCCTCCAATGGAGGTTCTACTATTGATTCTGAGGGTTTTTTATTTTGGGGTTTGCGAGAAGATCGTTTTTTCAACATTGTTTTTTCGATGTTAAAATTCGAAACAGTAGCACAGCAGCCCATTCATCCTCCCTCCTTCGCGTGAGTGTGTGTGTTTTCTTTTGGCTGAGAGGAGAGCAACACCGACAACAACCGCGAGAAGAAGAGAGAGAGGAGAGCAGCGGGCTAATCCCACTTTTACTGGATCCGACAACCACCATACCTGACGGGCTAAAATTTTCGAGCTCTGATACAAGATAGTTCATTTGAAGGGTGGGGAATTCGACGGGGGTGGGGGAATCGAGTGGGGTTGCGGTGGGGGAGGGGGCTGCGGGAGGGGGGGGGTGCTGCGGGGGGGTGGGGTGGGGTAGGGGAGGTGGTGGTGGGGTAGGGGAGGTGGTGGTGGTTGGGTGGTGGTGGGGTAGGGTGAGGTGGGTGGTGGTGGTGGTGGAGGTTTAAAGTAATTAGAGATAGGGTTAATTAGAGTTTAATTAGGGTTAATTAGAGTTAATTTGGGTTAATATGAATGATTTGGACGGAAACCTAACGAAGTTGACGGAAACTTAACGGCAGGGGCATTTCAAGGATTTTTACCAAACCTCAAGGGTACCTAGTGCATTTTTTAAAAAGCAGGGGTACCCCATGAATTTTGAAAAACCACAGGGGTACCTGGTGAAAAAACTGTTTATAATATATGACATGACACGCTAATTCCATTCAATACCTGGAACCTGCTTAGATTAGGAGTGAAACAGCACGATAATTGGTAAAATTACAGCAAATTTTGAGCTTTTCTGTCATACGGGCCATAACAAAAGACTTGGTAATTTACCTTTTGGCCATAACTTCGATAGAGTGACCTCTATAATATATTAACTTAATAATCAAATTGGTTACGACAAAATATAGATAAGCCACAACAACAACTGATAAAGCAACTCATGAAACTTGTATTGGTTTTAGGAAAGGATAAAAAGCGTTCGCTAACTGCATGAGGAAGTTCCTGAATATGCATGACGGGACTCTCAAATTTACAGGATGAAGGAAATGGAAACTGCTGCCCTCTAATCTATGTTATTTACTATCCATAGTGTCTTATTCATGTTTTAAGAGCTTCCTCATGATAGGCTATTTCTTTTGCGGGTCTCAAACAAAAAGCCATGTAACTCTCAAAAATCAGGCTTCATACACCTAACTTCACGCCTTGATCTGCTCAGTACCTCACAACATAGTGCTATTTTTCATTAGACTTATTTCACAAACATCCACTTAAACAGTGTTGCTCACACCCTTATTGATAACAATATAAGTTGATTCTCAATAGCGGAGATACAAGCACAGAATTATTTTGGGGACTCAGAATTCATGTTGGCCAATTATAAAGCTCAGAAGTCCTCCCTTTTACTATTTGATTTGGTAATCAGATTCTGGAAGTTACAAAATCAGTTGTTAACCCCTAAGTTAAGTTTACTACTTCATATAGGTCCAGATTACTCTACACAACCAATTCTGTTTCTTCGGTAATTGATATATTCAAAAGAGGACCGCAGAGATACAAGAAAGAGATGATGATAGATATTTGAAGGGCACGATGACAAGCTAATGATATAAAGGAACATACACCAGAAAGGTAGAATGAAACAATAATACAGTAAAGAGAAACAGAAAATAAATGGAAAAGAAGACAAAAGGAACCCCAAGAGCAGTTAATGCCATCTCATGCAATCCACAGCAGTTCACTCCACTTATCTCATTGCATGAGCAGGGAGTGAAGAGCGATAGATAAAAGGAATAAACAGAGAAATGCTGGTGGCAACCTAGAGAGCGAAAACCTCAACAACCAGCTTGCAGTCATTCAGCTGCCAAACACCCAACTTGTTGAACCTCCACTTTGATGATTACTGCTACGACTATAAGATCTGTTTTTTTATCCTTAGGAAATGACTTAAAGATCTTGGTTTTATTTAAACAAATTTGTTCATATAAGAAAATAAGCAATGACTCCCATACAAACAAGGCAACATTGTGGTCCAAAGAAGGACGTATGATTTGATTAGTGTCACCTAATTCACTCACAAGTCTAGAACCCTTTCAGAAAAGTGAGAACTGGTACATGTTAAAAGATGAAGTGGAGCACTTATTGATATTTAATTAGTGTCACCTAATTTACTCACCAGTCTGGAAACTTTTTCAGAAAAATGTGAACTCGTACATGTTAAACAATGAAGTAGAGCACTTATGGATACTTCAGCGTAGCTAAGTATCCAATAGCACCCCAGTACATAGTCAGTATCATAACTTATCGCATTCCAGGATCCATGTAGCATTGGAATTTATCCAACACATCTTTTACATGGGCATCAACTATCAGAACATATATGCTAATAGCCTAATACGTATTCCCTGGCTAAAAGCAAATCATTATTACTATACAGTTGCAGCAAACTAAATTCATATCCAAGAATTACGAAACCAGAAAGCCAGGTGAATCTTCCAAAGACTACTAGTCATTGGGAAAGCGGCACTAGTTAGCCGATCAAGCTAGAAAATTCCTAAACTTGAACAAAACCAAAAAAAAAAAAAAAAAAAAAAAAAAGGTAGTCTCCACATTACCACAAAGAATTTTCAAGTTCCCTCCTATTAAAAGTCCCAGGACACAGTATCTCATAGATCCGCTTGTTGCAGTCACAAACATATATCCAATAGCAACGACACATTTTTGGCTAAGAGACTTGCAACTTAAAATTGACAAATTCAAGAGACAATTTGCCTCTACATTTCAGTAAGTGGTAGTGGATTGAACAAATACTTGAAAGAAAACAATCAGAACTATCAGTTCATAAACTTCACCCAAAAAGGGAGGAATTTCAATCACAGACATTACCACGTAGAACTTCCAACTGTCCTTATCTATAAAATAAGAATAGAACCACCAACTCATGCATATCCACTCAAAATATAACCTACCACCGAAAACTACATAATTAAAATTCCCACCCTCAAATGATCATCTAGAATATACTCCTTGCTAACAGCTCCAATCTCTCAAACTCTAGAATCCAAGTGAGAGCATCTCACACTAGTATCATAAAATTTTCAGCAAGAACAATAGCTATTCACGGTACACAAAACTAAGCCTCTCAACCTTAAGACATGTACTTCTCCAAAGCAAATTACTATGCCCTAGCTGAAGTGATCTGATCATGTTGCTCACCTATGCAAAAGTTTTGAACCAAAGCTAAAAAGGTAACACCGAGAAACCTCAAACCAGAAAACTTCAAAATCTCACACATTCACTCCAAAGAAAGTTCTTCTTGCCCGTTCACACGAACTAAATAGAAGTAACCAGATTATCTCCCCAATCTAATATAGTGGATCGAAACCACAACATGAGGAAACCAGTAATCTTCACAAGTTCAAAAATCCATTCAAACCACATGTAGAGTAACACCTAATAATTCATTATAAGAGCCACCTCCAGAACAAATTATGAACTAAAACAAATGTACTTATCCAAATAAAATGAATCGAATTCGCAATTCAAAAACGACGAAACAAGTGAACTTCAAAGGCTGAAAACTCAATTCAAATCACACATAAAATAAAATGTGAACTAAACCACAAATGATATAAGCAAAAAAAAAACACAAATATACCTTTGGATCACCTTCCTTCTTCTGCAACAATTGATGCAATACATCAACACATTCCGAAAACTTATCAGATTGAAAAAACATAAAAGCTTCTTTGGCGAGCATAGCAGTGACTGAAAGAGCACCATCGTCATCCGCACCTTCTCTAACCACATTCATCGGCGACGATGAAGTTGAATCTCGCGAATCCATCCAAAGATCGAACCAAATTTCGACCAAAACACACTCACTCAAACGCAAAACCAGTAAAACGAGTAACAAATGCAGCCGAAAAAATCAACAAAAACCCTAGCCTTTTCCGCTAAACCTTTCTTGAAGCTAAAATCTCAGAATTGCATGCTCCATCGCTCAAAATCAAGCTTCCAAAACCACCAAAAGAGGAGAGAGAATCGAAAAACCCTAACAATTCGAAATTCGCCGATTAAACTGATTTAAAGTGACGAACAATTTTCTCACTCCTCAAGAAATGAAGTAGCTAGAGGATGAAGAGATGGAGATAGAGAGAGAAAATGATGGATTTGGAGGAGAGAGAAAGAGACAAGAAATTGGTTTTTTTGGGGGGTTTGAGTTTGAGGGTTGAGTTTTCTTCGTCTTTCTTCTTTGCGCTGCTTAATTCTTTTTCTTTTTCGCAGTGTTTTCACATGACATAAATTTTTTGTTCTGATTATGATTAATGAGTTATATGGTGTGAGCGGGAGTATGCTAAGATATTTGACGGCTTTTTTGAACCGTTGTATTTTTTCATGATTGGTATTTGAGGATATCGGACGGTTAAGAAGATAATTTTGTGTTTAGTAGTATTTTGATTAAATTTGGGGTTTGAGTTTTTTGGGTCGTTGGGTTCAAATAGGGAAGAGATGGCCAATTGGCTTCATTAGGAAGTTGGTTACTGACCCATTTTTATTTTTTTCGTAGTAGCAGGAGAATCGTTAACTTAATTACCGAACTTTTGTAATGAATCACTGGTGGATTTTAAGTTTTATTCGTCCTCTTAGACAAACTTGAGCTTAAAGATTAAAATCTTCTATTTTAAGAGAACATCAGTCTCACATGAGAAGAATTAATATAAAGTTTATCAATTTAAGTGAGTGTTTTATGTCGATTATTGTTTGGTAAAGTGTTAGAGGAATCTATGGACCACATGAGTATTTGCGGCATTTCGTTTTCTGAATGCATTCATTTAACTTTGTTTTTTCAATAATTGCTTCAGTATTATCTTCCCTTATATAGCTCGATTTTTATAATTATTGCCAAGTGATTTCTTGTCGTTAAATTGTCTGTTGGTCTTTGTTCGCGGCATTTCATTTTCTAAATGCATTCATTTAACTTTGCTTTTCTAAATAATTGCTTCAGTATTATCTTCCCTTATATAGCTCGATTTTATAATTATTGCCAAGTGATTTCTTGTCGTTAAATTGTCTGTGGGTCTCTCTCATTTCCTTAATCTCTAATCATTGCCTATTTATTGTGTTGACTGGATGTTAGTTGAATATCCACTGAATGTTACAAACACTTCTTTTCTCCATTTTCCTCGTTTTGGGTAAAAGTTATTGAGTGCACACAATTTTTCAAAATTGTGCTGCTAATCATAGAGGACAATCATTTTCTACTACATCCATGTAGACTGAAATTGTCTTCTAAGACAATTGTTTTCACCACCTCATGCCAATCATTTTTAACTCTTGTTTCTTACTTATTGGTAGGTACTTTCTTGTTTATTGTTCTAATATACATCTTGTTTCATGTTTTGAGTATAGGACATAGCAGGGGAGGATCTACTATGGGTTCACTGGATTCAGATGAACCCAATGAATTTTGGAATTTTTTTTTGCAGTTTTTCCATTTTTTTTTCAAATAAAGAAAAATTAGGAATCAAATATATACAGTTTGCGTGCAACAGATAACATCAAAACTGAGTGGAGCGAGATGGTTTTGTCTCTCACTTGAAATCGTCTCCTTTGGGCGCGAGGTCGGGGGTTCTACTCCGTCTCCTAGAGCATGTTTTCTTTCTTCTTTTTTTTCATTTCTTTTCTTTTGGTTTCACTTTTATCTAGTCTTATACCTCTGCCTTTGCCTCCAGCAGTCAAAGAACAAATTGCTTGATTTTTTTCATTTATGTTTGTAAACATTACAACATGTATTAAATTGTTTAAATTTGTTTGGAGATTATATTAATTATAAATAGTTAGTAATACTTGGGTATATGGGCGACAAAATTGTTGTTATTGCTTGATGTTTGAAATTCTTTAAATGGAAATAGTTGGAATGTTAGTTCACATTTCACATTAGTTGAGCAATATGTTGATTGTTTTACGTATATTGTACTTCCTCCGTTCTTTTTATATTGCAATAATTGAATTTTTACACTATTCATCCACCACTCTTTCACTATCTATTGTGATTTTTTCATTTCTTTTCTTTTGGTTTCACTTTTATCTAGTCTTATACCTCTGCCTTTGCCTCCAACAGTCAAAGAACAAATTGCTTGATTTTTTTCATTTATGTTTTTTTTTCATTTATGTTTGTAAACATTACAACATGTATTAAATTGTTTAAATTTGTTTGGAGATTATATTAATTATAAATAGTTAGTAATACTTGGGTATATGGGCGACAAAATTGTTGTTATTGCTTGATGTTTGAAATTCTTTAAATGGAAATAGTTGGAATGTTAGTTCACATTAGTTGAGCAATATGTTGATTGTTTTACGTATATTGTACTTCCTCCGTTCTTTTTATATTGCAATAATTGGATTTTTACACTATTCATCCACCACTCTTTCACTATCTATTGTGATTTTTACATTACGAAAAATATAGCTATGTGTGGGGTTTTGTTAGAATCGTCTCAATATATAATTATATACTCTCAAAATATCAAATTTTATACTTTTTAAAATATTAAGAGTTAAAGTTGTGCATTTGCGAGCGTGAAAACTCAATTGTTACAATTGAAAAAAAAACGGAGGAAGTAATAAATAGTTGAAATGTTGAATGTAATAGTTTTTCGGCCATTTGGTGAACAATTTGTTGTTCTTGCTTGTGGAGTTATTTTGTGACTTTAAAGCGTTTAAAATTTTGTTGGAAAAACTGTGCGAGGAAGTGGCGCAATAATATGGGAACTTTTGAATGAAAGTTTAGTCATATTTGTTGAGAGAGATCTTTTTGTTCTAGTTAGTGATGATAATGTATTAAAATGTTTTCAAACTATGAAAACTCATAGAATGCTTTTTTAACTTTTGTCAATGTAACCCAATGAATTTACATCCTATTTAGCTATTATAATTTGATATTTGAATTAATGTATTCAATTTCTTAAGTAAATGATTGAGTTTATTTTTTGACTGGCTCCGAACCCATATGATTGAATTCCTGGATACGCCACTGTGACATACCTTCCTCGTTTCGTATTATAGGCAAAAACTTCTCCAGAAGCATTATATGTAAGATGAAAAGGCTTCTACCTTCCATCCAACCAGTCTCGACGTCTCGACTCTCGACTTTGAGACCTACTTCTCAGTTCTCACGTCCCCTTCCTAAGGCATCCCACCTGACCTTAGTGCCTGTTGACATTCCTAGGATGACCCTTATCGTATATCTTAATACTCCCTCCGTCCCATATTATAGTGCCTGATTCTGTTTTTGCACGGGTATTAAGGTCAATAGAATCTAAGAGGAAGGTAAAAAGTGTGTGTATTGAAAATAAATTTTATGGGAAAAAAGCTGATTTTAGGAGAGAGAATGACAATAAGTGGTGCAAGAGCATTAAATTCATGACTAATTCAACCCTTGGGTTGAATAAACAAAGCAAAAAACTATTTCCAATAAGCAAATAAATAATGGTGGCACAATTTTTTTAGGAAAATCATGGAAAGGTGTAGAATCAAAAAAGGAAACAAGAATTACATTTTGGGACACTTTAAAAGGAAAGAAGCACTATAATATGGGACGGAGGGAGTATTATTATCATATATGTGAGGGCTCTTCAGTTAGCCAATAGATAATTGAGATAAAAGAAATTCTCATCATAACTTAATATACATGCCACCAGCATGAAATGAAATTTGTACATTTTGCAATCATACAACTATATACAAGACTAATTACAAATTTACAATTATAGCATGTTACATCCAAAAGACTACTTAAAGTGTCCTACCGTCAAAAAGATCCATCAACCAGCTCTTTTGAGCAAATCCAAGATCAGCACAGAATCACGAATATCCTGACTATCTTGTGAATCTTCATGATTTCCTTGAGAAAAATCAGCACTAGTATAAGTTCGAATTCCAGCACCATGCCCACTGCAATCTGTCAGCTTCCCTTGTTGTGCCCTCCTCACTTCCTTTTGATGTTCCGTGAGCTCTGACCTCTTTCTTTTCGAGCATGGAGGAGGCAGCTTGATCTTACAGGGAGAACCATCCACTACATTCTCCAATAACTCTACTCTCTTTGAGCACATATTAAGTGTAGCCTTTACCTTGTGTCTGGGAAGAGAAGTGACAACTTCTAAAGTCGAGCTATCTTTCTGTAATGCTGGTGTTCTGTTTCGGATCTTTATCTTTCCAGCTCTGGATAACTTGTCTAGGACATGGAGCAAACAAGGAGGAAAATCTAAATGGATTTGATCTCCATAAGCCGAGTTCCAAAAGATGATTGTAGGGTTGGAAATGGATGGATTTGGATGGTCAAGAGTTTTCTCAAGTAGAGGTGCTTGGAGCTTAAGGAAGGAGGAGTCGAAGATAATTGTTGGCCAACTACGTTGCAAGCTTCTGATAATTTCGGTCCACAAGGTCTGCAGCTGGTCTCTGACACTTTCACTGTTTAGAGAATCTGACATCCAGGGAAGCAGTGGATCACATAGTACCTGGATAAATATGACAGTGAACTAGCTCAGAAGAAATGGTTACATGTACTCCTATTTGCAAGTTCAACTGTAAAAACTGAAGGTCTATCCCAAAAAGTGCTTTCTGAAATAGATATTTGTCTTTGATTTCTTTCATCTTAAAGTCTCTGTGTTCTACATAGGGATCTTTAATGATGATTAATGCAATTAGAACAAACTAAAGGTCAATGATACTACAACTGTGAACTTGAAGAGTTCTAAAAGCTGATATAATTTTTTTGCTGATTGAATGTCGATTGTGATCTGTAATTTGCATGGAGATTATCTAAATTCTACTGCAACTATGAAATGAAAGGAAATAAAATATACTTCCTCCGTTCCAAAATAAGTGAAACACTTCTCTCATTTATGTGAGAGCTTTTTGAGCCAAGTGTTTCACTTATTTTGGAACGGAGGAAGTATAGCATGAAGAATGATTTTTCAAATGTTCTAAAATAGTAAAATCTTTGATGCATTCAATTCGGTAGCTAGCAAAAAAAGGTGGCAAGGGTAATCAATAAATCAATTAGTATTGCGTGCACCGGGTGCACATTGTGAGACCACTTCATTTCCAGCGAAAATGGGTCACTTTTTAAGTCAAATGGGTTTAAAGGCACTTCTAAACAAAGGGTAACTTTTTACCTTAAATGGGTCATTTCTAAATAAGTGACTCAATTAGGGAATGAAGTTACCCTCGTCTCACAATAATTTACTGTGCATCTGTCTCATTCAAAGATTTATGTTAATACATATGTAATTTGTAAGGAAATACCTATGACAATGAAACTTCATCCCCAAACATGTGCAATTTCATAGAAAAATCTGTTACGACTCAATTCTATGTCTAAAGTGGTAATGAATGATAATGAGAACTTATAAAGAAAAATAGGTATTAAGGGATGGACAAGTATTACTATGGACTTGGCATGAGATTTTTTCGCATAAAAGTACCTATAAATCTATTATCATTACCATCAAATATTAAGATCTACCAAACGGGTCGTCAATAGTCATTACAATGTTTCAAAAAAAAAAAGGAAAACTATACTAGAAATCTGAATGGTATATCTATGAGATTACAACTAATCAACTACTCATTCTTGGAGTATTTCCTGACAGCATAATGTAAGCATAAGCGGGTACCTTAAACAAGGGAATAATATCTTCCTTCCACTGAAGACAACTGACTAAGCATGTCAATTGCGGAAGTAGCCTGTAATATACAGCAATAGCTAGAAAGTTAGCATTAAGAAATGTATAAAAGTACAAATGTATTTGCCTTGTAAGGTGTCTCAAGAACAGACCTTGAAATAAAATGTTCTGGTCCTTCATTATTTATGCTCACAAGATTTAAAAGCCTGCACAATGAAGCAAAGGAACAATGGGTGGGAATCCACCGTAAGCAGCCATTGTATTGCAGAGTTAGAGTAGACTTTCTAGTGAGATCATGAGAGTTGACAAGTGAGATCATGAGAGTTGACAAGAAAGAAGTCAGTATGTAAACAGCACAAAAGAATCTCAACAACCATATCTACATTTCAAAAGTAAAAATTTGAACAGAATATAGAGCACAAAATATCATCCCTCCACTATAAACTGGCAGGGATTCAGGATTGTTATTTAGAACCAAAAGAAAATTGCCGCCTTAAAGGATTTCACATTTGTTGTAGTGAATTGGGTAGACAGCATCAGCTGGACTATTCAATTATTTGTAGCCATTATCTTAAATGGGTCAAGATATATCCATTATGCATTGCAGAGTAGACAAATATCTATAAATTCTTCATAAAATGAATGTCTGTCTATAATAACCAGAATTATGGTGACAAATTTAATAATTTATCTAAACATGATTTCAGAATATGCACAAGGATGAGTGAGACAACCAAAGGTTGCTAAAAATAAGGACAATGAGATGTCTGTAAACAACCACTTTGTGAATAAAAACTGGATCTAGTGTGTAGAGGCAAGATAAAAAATTCCATCTAATCTCAACATTCAACTAAGAGGCCATTCTTTCCTTCAACAGAAAGGCAATATCTAGTATATGATGTGTGTTGTGCAAAATAGATTAAAAATTACTCCATGAATGAGTAAAACCATAAAAGTCGTATTACAAATAAGCACAAATCAACGCCTTCTTGTTTCTGGATAGAGCAAGACAATTTATCAGACAAATACAAGTAATTGACAAAAAAATGAGGACAACTTTATATAATCAGACTGGAGTCCATTAATTATGTTGGTGAATTGTTACAACCAAAAACTAAAAACTAGAGTGTGGTTTGCCAATTATGTTGAAACACATATAATTAGCTATACATCAAAACTTTGCAATGGTGTTCCATAATAAAGCAGAAACAGAAGCCATATTCAGTATCAGGCAAGTAAAAGAAATTTAAAAGTAATTTCAAGGGCAGAAAGTTCATATTTGCACTAACCTGGCTATGATTGTCAAGCAGTTGTTGATGCCACTGGAATCCGTATAGCCACACTTGATTGCTTCAGGAGTGACTTTTTCTATATGCACATTCTTTAGAATACACTTCGCTACATTAGCACAAAGAGAAAGAAAATGGAGCTCCTGATTGTTATCAGGAGGATTAACCTCAGTGAAGACCTGATCTGTGTTGCTTCTTTGAAGGAGGAAGACATTCAATGAAGAACAAAGATCTTCTGCAAAACTATTCCTTTTTTGCAGGTATTTAGAATTTAATAGGCAATAAAGTGACATCCAGACTTCAGTAACTTGTTCAACTGAAGAATTTTCTGATAAAAATGGAGAAGCTGTACAGGAGTTGCACTGCTTTTGGGTGCTTAATGGTATCTGAGAGGAGCAGACAACGAGGGGATAAATAAAGAAATAGCACAAGGTAAGGCTACCAGTACTTGCAGGCTCGACTCTTAATGCCACAAGATCCTTCACGCCATCTATGCATTCCTTCAGGCATAGGGCAATTGTATTCCAAACCTTTAAATGATCGTTATCAATATGAGCATACAGCCAAGATACAACAGCATGGATAACTTCCAGTAAATCATACAATAGCACGCTACTAAAATAGTTGTATGCTTCCTGTAGAAGGGACCCATTATCGGCTGCTTTTTGGCTAAGTTGATCCAACAAATCAAAATAATACACAGTTAAATAAATTATTGGTGGAACCATATCCATGAATTTCACAGGGGTGAATCCTGTCGGCATACTGTATGCATTTTTACCTCCAGAAATACATTTCACATCTAATGCAACCTTATAAAGAGGGGAACCCATGATAGAAGGATCAAGCTCCTGAATTACAGCCTCTAAAGAGCGGAGGCAAGCAAGTTGAAAGTAATGGCTTGCGTCCACACATACAGAAAGTTCACATACTGTCTTGACAAACATTAGAATTGCATTCATGGACTGCATAACAGTATCGTAATCAGTTGAAGATTTCGCAAAATCAATTTGGACACCTTTCAAGAAGGAACGAAACATCCTCAATGCAGCATCACAAACCAGCTTCTTGTTTTCAGGCTTCAAAGTAGCCACTCCTGCTTGAGAGAAGATCATCTGTAACATACTTACAAGAAAATCGAGCTGACTACGATCCCAGGGCAACCATCTAACAGAGTAAGGCTTTGTTGTAGCTTCCCCAAATAACCGACTTACATTATCACTTATTCGGGGTTGTAATTTACCGTTATCCTCAGTATGTGATCCATAACTTACAATTTTTGATTGCAAGAAATCATGAAGCAGATCCATGCAAAAGCTCCATATCCAGATGTCTGCATCCTCAAGTCTGTTGATGGATACCTTAAACAAAGGTTCCACAACTATACCAAGTATGTGAGCATCATTTACTAGGATATCAAGCTTATGTAACAGATAGCACCAAGTGTTCAGGCAAGATGAGTGAATAGAAAGAACAGCTTTGCTAGTCATGATTCCAATAATTGGTGTCATAATGAGCTTTAAACTTTTTGAAAGCGCTCCTTTCTGGGTTATGCTTCCATTAACTTGTGATGTATCATCACAAACTCTAGAAGGAAGGCAAACCAGTGCCTCTATCAGACCTTCCCATGCGACCTGCACACCAAACAGTCAAACTAGATGTCAAAGGAAGAGCACAAATATATCATGATTCCTGAACTTACAATATTTCAGAATCTTGTTCATAGACATGCCTGATAGTGAATGTATAAAATCATAAGCCAAATGAAATGATGTACAGACTATTATATTACTTATAAAACTCATTTCCCAAGAAAGACCAATATGCATTGCCCCTCTGTTTTTCTCTTTTTTAACCTTCATGAGCAAGCACACAAAGGCTGTATTTTCTGCGGAAGGATCTCCGAGACTAACTAAACAAACAGGATATCACACACTTCATGAACCAAATCATAGTAGAAAAGGGTACCTGTGTGGCAATCTGGACCTGGGGGTCTGGGTCAGAAAAAGTTTGCTCAGGAATCTTGAGCAATTCATTAACCAAATGCCTACTCTTCAAGGAATAATATCCAAGTATACGGATAAACCATCCCCATGCTTGGAGAGCCTGAACTTTTTTGCCATGCTTTACCATTTCCTCCATTCCGGGAAGTAAACTTAGCTTCATGTCTTGAGCAATGGCCTAACATAAATGATCATAATTTGGAAGTAATGATTACAAAATATGAAATAGCAGATAATTTTATTTAAAATCAATAGCCTATTCGGAAGAGACAAAATTCATATGAACCACATTACGGCATAAGAATATCAGTTTCACATGATCTCGCCTATTATCAAGCCAGGATTGAAAGAGCTACAGCCTACAGCCCAAGCACAAGAGTCATGACTCAGACCTTCAGCTAATAAAAGAACACTCTGAAGCCTCTGTAAGCCTTGAGTCCTCTTCTAGATTGGAGGCAGAAACTACAGAGGGGCTAATGGCTTGCAATATGCAAACAAAAACTTACCACTATTGACAATACCATGACAAGTTTCACAAGTCCAACACATACTTCATTCCAGAGAGTTACTCACACATGTAAATGCGTAATGCCATATTTTGGGGGAAATTGGGAAAATAGAAGAAAACAACTTTGCGCAGCAGTCTAGAGGCAGAGACATGCAATCTAATTCATCCCATTATTCCTCATAAAAAGTTGCATAATTCAGAGGACTGTGAATGTAAACATCACCATGGAAGAATAATATGTTAATTTTGATGACTGCATAATTTCAATAAATGATTAGGCAGAATCAAAAGGCAAGAATAGCATGAGAGAACAGTTTTCTTGCCACCCCCTCAGAAATTGTAAACTATGAGAGTATCCTTGTACTATCAGTTTCTTCATAAAAAAGTTAAACCACGACACCTTTGAGAGAGACAATTTTGCAGGAACAATAAGACCTTTGATTTTCAAAAGACATCTTAGGCACACATCCCGCTCTCTCTTATCAGCACTAAGGAGTCTTCTATATAGCGGAGGTGCCCATATGTTTGATGTGTCTCTCATACTTCCACTTAGCTGAATTGCTAACTTCATGACAGCCTGCACATACAAAACCCACAAGAAAGAGCGATAGGAACTTAGAAACTGCCGTCAATCCATTGAGCAAAGGAACACAGAACTAACTTTACACTTATGCTACAACACAAAGCAAGAACTTCCTCCATGCAATAAACCTCATGCCATAACGCAAATACTTTTGACTTTTCACCTTCTCCATCCCCACTGCCATATTTCCTTTTTTACTTTTGATGCCACATGAACCATAAAGAAAATCTACCAAAAAATATGGAGAAAAGTGGAAACATGATTCATAATGTTCTTTCAGCTACTCGACACACTAAAAAACGAAGCTGGTAATGATTATTGAGGACTTAATACACAAAAATCTCTCTGGCGTACGATAAGGGTTCCTGCTATAGTGCACCTCTGTTCTAATGGGACGGAGGAAGAAGACGGCCGTGCCGGCAAGTAGCTCGCCGGCTCCAGGATCGTCTACTGAGACACATAGGGCATTAGAAGCATCAGCTTCTGTGAGTAATTGTACACACCTATAACATTTTCCATTCATGCAGAAGATAATGCATAACAAAAGGCTTGACATTCTCATTACATTTAAGTCCACTATTCATACATATTTTTCATGAAATGCAACGACACCATGCACAGAAAGTACATAAAGATTTAAAGACAAAGTGTACTTATAGTATATTAACATGACTAGCACAGGACAGGACAAGAAATTGCCTGAATAGCCTCAAATGTTGTAGATAACGAACCACCAGGATTGTCAAGGGAATGCACAATAGCCCTTAACAAGGTATCGAAATGAGAAGCTAGATACGAGGCATCTAATTGCTGGATGGATATACACCACACCCCTAGATTGCATACCACCTGCAATCATGACATTCAACATGTTATAACTAGTGGGGTTAGTGTTACTAGAAACTACCAAATAAGAAGACAAAAAATGCAGTATATGACATGGACTCACTCTACCTTGCTTTTCGTCGTTGCGATCAGTCTAACTAGTAACTCTAGCACTTGACTGACATATTCCTCTGCAAATAACCACTCCACACAATAACAAAGGAAATGTTATTCTCAGATAAGAATATGAGTTACATGATTGCTTTCTATTTTCTTTTCTTGTAACATAATACCACCATTCATTCATCACAATATGACACAAAACATAAGTGCTACCATCATAAAGCAATCATCTTTTCACTTGACTTGAGGAGATTGAATAGTTTTACATTTGATTTCACTATTAAAGTAAACTCCAAACAGATGGAACAAGAAAAAGAGAATCCAAAACATACTCGGAATCGCCGTAACGAGGGACGGATGATAAAGTATGAAGCCCAGACACTTTAAAGCCAGTGTAGAACTGCAATAACAATCCAAATATTAGGAAAACGATCAAATCACAGTAATTTGAAGACTAACCAACTAATTTTATGTTACATTTCTTCATCAGCGTCAACAACACGAATATCGGCGATAATCGAAGAAATGAGAGTTTGATTGAAATCAACAAGCAGCTGAATCAAGGAATTATCGCTGCTCGCCTGCTCTTGAAGATGCTGTAGAGTTGAATACGCGAATGATTTCTCTGATTTTGCAGATGAAAAAATTAGGGATTTGATTTGTTTTAACTGTTCTGAGAAATTCGACATTTTTGATTTTGTTAGTTTTTGCGATGATTTTTTGGAGAAACTGTGATCAGAATTCAATTGACAAGGAAAGTTTAATAGAAACCCTAAATTGGGAAAGAGAAAAGGTTTTTGATTTTCGCGCCATGTTTGGGTGGAGACTAGAGAGTGGAGAGTGAAGTAAATGGAGTTGGCGGGAATATATACATGGGCTTCGGCCTTTGGGCTAAGTTTCTCATTTGATGGTATTGGTATTCGTCTATTCGATGTAGATAATTTAATTTACGGTTTTTTTACCAAATACCTCCGACAAATCACGAAATTCACCATATATCCCTAAGTTTACGAAAATGTTCACCAAATACCCATTTTCTAAAGGACGTTAACTTGCCGCTAGTTTTATTTACCATTTTGCCATTATTAACTCTAACCATAAAATCTAAGCCTTAATCCCTAACCCTAATCTAAACCCTAATCCCTAAAATCTAATCTAAATCCTAACCCTAAAATCTAAACCCTAATCCCTAACACTAACCCTAACCCACCCCCCCCCTCCCCTCCACCAACCCCCCACCACCACCCCCTCCCCCCCCCTCCACCGCCGCAAAGACCCCCCCCCTCCCCCCTTCGATTTCTCTCTCCCCGACACCCTCTCCTCTCTCACACATGCACTACCGCCTTGTCGGCGTCTTCTGGCGGGTGCAGACTGACCGGCGAGGCCGTGGAAGGGCGGTGCGGCTCAGATGCCTTCCGGGGGGCCTGAATGTGCTGCTGGCATTAATTCTTGCGTTAATTCTCGCGTGCTGCCGGCGAGCGACGCTGCGGGGTTGGTCCGCCATGTTGCCGGCACGGCCGATGGTGGCTGCTGGCTGGAGGTCGTGCTTCGTGTGTGCTTGTGGTGGCTGGAAGTCAAACCAGCGTGAGGTGAGTTGGGGGGCTGGATTGGCAAGGGGAGGAGGTGGGGGTTGCGGCGGAGGGGAAGGGGAGGGGGTGGGTTAGGGTTAGGGTTTAGATTTTAGGGTTAGGGTTTAGATTAGATTTTAGGGATTAGGGTTTAGATTAGGGCTAGGGATTAGGGTTTAGATTTTAGGGTTAGGGGTTAATAATGGCAAAATGATAAATAAAGCTAACAGCAAGTTAACGTCCGTTAGAAAAAGGGTATTTGGTGAACCTTTTCGGAAACTCGGGGGTATATGGTGAATATCTGAAACATTGAGGGTATATGGTGAATTTCGTGATTTGTCGGGGGTATTCGGTGAAAAAACCGTTTAATTTATTATTAGAAAAATGAACAGCAACGATCTCAATTATAGGCGTCCCACCAATTTTAGTCCCAACTTTTGATTAATCCTCGGCGGTCCCAACTTTGGGCCTTGGGGTATGTTTTAACAAAAGTGGTCCCAGTAGGTTAATGACCTACTACAGTAGGTAAAACCTCTGAAACTACAACCTCAGCCACCCCTCCCCCGCCTCCGAAACCCGCTCCCCTGCCCTGCCACCACATCTTCTGTTCCCCAAACCCCCTCGTCCGCCTCGAAAACCCCCTCCCTTGCCCTACCACTTCTTTCCTCACCCTTGAAACCCCCTCCTCTGCCACCCTCTTCCCTTCCTTTTGAAAAAGAAAAAAGTCAACAAGCTTTTAACCTATTTGACCAGTTACTGGCTAATCTGGCCCATTTTTGTAAAACATACCTTAAAAGTTGGGACCACTGAGGATTAATCAAAAGTTGGGACTGATCTTGGCGGAACGCCCATAATTGGAATTGTTCTTGTCAATTTTTCCTTTATAATTTGTATAGTCTCCCTCCAGAATCTAGGTTTTACTGACAATTTATGCAGTACTTTCTCCGTCTTTATTTACTTGCTACATATGATTTTGCATAGTTTTTAAGACTTTTTTTAACCAAAAATATCTCTTATTTCATTCAAGTAAAAATTATAAAAATTTGATATTATGAATCTACAAAACCACACATGACTATATTTTTACTTATAACAAAATAAAAATAATCAGTCAAAATTGATAGTTTGTTTTCCCAAAAGGAATTGTAGCAAATAAATATAGACATACATGACGGTAGGGATGGGCATGGGTCCAGGACCCTACTGGACCCGACCCTAATTTAAGGGTATGGGTCCAACTTTTTCAGACCCTAAGGATCCGGGTCCGGGTCCAAGTGAAATTTTTAGGGCCCGGATCTTAATTTTCTAGACCTGAACCCTACCCAGACCCGACCCTTAGACCCTAAATTTATTTTATATATAAGTGATGATTCAAGCTTTTCTCGCCCTGCAATCTGTATACACTATACACTGCCCAAAGCACCAGCACTTGGATTTGGAATAGCATAGAATATACGACTGATTCTTTGATGAACAAGGGCCATGTCAATAACAAAATGATTACCCTTAATTCCTGCTAATGAAGTCTTAGAGGAAAATAAGTCGACTTTACTGCAGAAAGAAGACACTAATTTCACTTCCTCTAGTAGGGGACATAATCATGTGAATGATGTGGTTCTCTTCTACATGGTACTGTACGTAGTAACTGAACTACTGATTAAGTATGCAACAAGCAAAACAAGTAATGCATACTACTGATTATTTTATGTCGATTTTACATTAGAATATCAGATTTATTTTGCTTCCTTAATGCTGGTCATTTTTCTAGATAATTATTTTTCGTCATGAAATATTAATAATGCTGAAAATTTGGCAAAAAAAAAAGAAATAGGCCTGGACCCTAGACCCGGACCCTAGACCCTAAGGGTCTAGGTCCGGGTCCAATTTTTCCAGACCCTTAGAGTCCGGGTCTAGGGTCCAGTTGGACCCAACCCTTTCCCATCCCTACGTGACGGGTTCTCTTTCCAACATGTATTGGGATTTGGATTAGAAAATAACACATGTTAAGCACAACCTCTATGTGTTCAACATTCCAAATGATGTGGAGCATATTTTTATTCTTATGGAAACCTATGGGAAACTTTTAGTATATGTTATAGCTAAAATATTTATGATTTTTATTAGCTACAATAGAGAGTTAGGATGCCCTTTTTTAAAGGGAGATACCTAAGTAATCCATAATAACAAAATTATCCAAGTTTGGGTCTAAGTCAACAGTTACATACATCCATATAATTGCAGCAATGGAGTGACCTACTTTTTTTATAGATAAGTTGTCTATGAAGAAATGTAATTTTCACATCTTCCCAATCAATTGTTCACATAATTTAAAATGTAGGTTCTCATATCTAAAATAATGCAATCATATTTTGCATGAAAAAATATAATAAGAAAGATTCGAGTTCACTCTAAGATCGTTTTCTCTCTCCCGAAAAGTTTTACATAAAGTGAAAGAACTCGTATTTTACTCACAATCTATGTGACCCGAACCATCCTTATCCATCCTCAATTGAAGATTTGAAGCCAATGATATTGAAAATAAACAAAGACTCAATCTTGGATTTTAATCTGAAATATATCTTCCAGTTTCTTGTATTGAATCAGAGAAAATTTACAGGAAGAAATTACTTCCCTCTATTTGTTCTAACGGCTATACAAGCATTACACCCTATATATATAACAAAGCAAAGGGAGAAAACCTAAACCTATACAAGAGAGATGTACATATGACAAAAAGAATACAGACAAAATAACGGCTGTCATACTAGGTACAGGATCCTAGGTAGAATCAGCTGTAATGGGAACATGATAGCAATATGTTCCTTAGCCACACAAAACAAAGTAAAACTTGTATATTATTCCAATACACCCCCCCCTCAAGTTGGACTTGTGGTAAACAATTCTAACTTGAAACTGAGGTGTTTATGTTGCTGCTCACTGAGACACTTGGTCATGATATCTGCAAGTTGTAGAAAAGATCTCACATGAAGCACATTCAGAAATCCAGTAGTTAAATGCTCTCTCACATAGTGACAATCCACTTTGAGATGTTTGGTCCTTTCATGGAATATAGGGTTATGAGCAAGGTAGATAGCTGATTTGTTATCACAGAACAAATTAATAGGAGTAGGTATAGATACATCCAAGTCTGTGAGCAACCCTTTAAGCCAAACCAACTCACTGGTGGTTTGAGACATACACCTGTATTCTGCTTTTGTGGAAGACTTTGAAACAGTTTTCTGTTTCTTTGTCTTCCAGGATATTAGTGAGTTTCCAGGAAACACACAATAGCCTGTCAATGATCTGGCACTGAAAGCACAATTACCCCAGTCTGAGTCACAAAAGCTTGTAAGCTTAAGATCATAGTTGGCTGGGTAGAATAATCCCTGATTAATAGTCCCTGATAGGTACTTAATAACATGGATGATAGCTTGAAAATGAGGTTTCCTAGGTTCTGCCATGAACTGACGCAGCTGCTGAACAGAATAGGATATGTCTGGTCTGGTCAGATTAAGGTAGAGCAGCTTGCCTATGATGCTTCTATATAGTTCAGCATCATCCAAGACTTCTCCTTCATCAAGAGAAAGTTTAATGCCCTTGGGAAATGGACATTTGGCAGGTTTGCATCCATCTGTGCCTGTGCTCTTGAGTATATCAATAATAAATTTCCTCTGATTGAGCATGATCCCTCTTTCATTTCTGGTAACTTTTATGCCAAGAAAATATTTCATTTCACCAAGATCTTTGATGGTGAAAGCTTTATCAAGAGCACATTTCATTGCTTTAGTTTCATTCTCATCATTTCCTGTGATGAGCAAATCATCCACATACACAAGCACAAAAGTAACCTTATCAACTGTGTGCTTAGTGAACATGGAATAATCCTGCTTAGATTGAGTATACCCATGGCTAATAAGAAACTTGGTCTGCTCAAGATTCCATTGTCTTGATGCCTGTTTTAACCCATATAGACTCCTTTTGAGTTTGCAAACCTGATCAGCAGAGCCTTTGTGATAACCTTTAGGTTGCTTTATGTATACTTCCTCATCAAGATATCCATGTAAGAAGGCATTGTTGATATCTAGATGATGAAGTTTCCAGGCTTTAATGCTAGCTAAGCCCATCAAGGTTCTCACAGAAGTAAATTTGGCTACAGGAGAGAAGGTATGCTTGTAGTCTTTGCCTGCTACTTGTTTATCTCCCCTGGCAACAAGCCTTGCTTTCAGTCTGTCTATCTCGCCATTAGGCTTGAACTTTAGCTTGTACACCCATTTGTTGTCAATGGCAACTTTTCCTTCAGGGAGATATGTAAGCTCCCAAGTATCATTGTTGTCCAAAGCATCAAGTTCATTTTGCATTGCTTGAACCCAACCTTCATCCTTTGCATCTTCATTGTAGTGAAGTGGCTCCCTCACTCTCAAAACATTGTTGATGTAGCTGATGTAGCTGTCACTGAAAGAACCTTCCTTCTTGATAGCTTCAACAGCTCCTCAAGTTGCATCTGTGTTGCTTGTTGTGTTCCTTCTTCCAGGTATCTCATAGACATAATCTTGTAATCTTGATGAGATCTCTCTGGTTCTAGATGATCTTCTAGGTAAAATTTTATTTGCATCTGTTATGTCTTGATGTTCCTGTTCATCATCTTGAATCTCCAATTCTAGTTCTCCTGTTTCATCATCCACAGGTTCACCTGTTTCTTCATCATTCACCTCATTAAGAATATTAGTAAGTTTGTCATAATCTATTTCATCATTCTCACACTCATCATTACACTTTGTATTTTGTGAAGAATGTGAGTTGGTACCTGTTTTGTAAAGAAGAAAGGGGAATATTTTCTCTTTAAAAACAACATCTATGCTGACAAAAAACTTTCTAGTAGCTAAATCCATTACCTTATACCCTTTCTGGCAATAAGGGTAACCCACCAGCACACATCTGATTGCTCTGGCATCAAATTTGTCTCCTGACTTTTGATGTGGACTGGCATAATAGAGACAACCAATCATTTTTAAATGATTGTAGTCTGGTTCCTGCTTTGTTAATCTCTTGTAGGATGTTTCCCACTGTATCACAGCACTTGGTAGAAAATGTATCAAGTGTGTTGCTGCTAGGATGCACTCACTCCATAAGTATTTTGGCAACCCTGCATGTATTCTCAATGCTCTTGCTGTTTCAAGCAAGAATCTGTGTTTCCTTTATACCCTAGCATTCTGCTGGGGCACACCTGGCACACTTCTTTGACGAGTGATGCCTCTTTCAGCAAACATATGTTTGCATTCTTCTTGAAGAATCTCAGTTCCATTGTCACTTTTAAGAGTTTTAATCTTAGTGTGAAAATGGTTTTCAACATGGATGAAGAAATTTAAAAGTGTTCCTTTCACCTGTTCTTTGTTAGAAAGCATTTGAGTCCAAGTGACTCTACTATGATCATCAACAATTGTAAGGAAATATTGTGTTCCTGTTAAAGACTTTGTCCTATAAGGACCCCAAAGATCCACATGTATATAAGCTCAAAAATATTAGCAGCAATAGATTTACTAGGGCTAAAAGGCAACATGTGGTGTTTAGCAAGAGCACAAGTATCACAAAAGAAATAAATCTTTAAGATTCTTACACTTGCAAAAATCTAGATGTTGCATCTTGGAAATAGAAATGTGCCCTAATCTAGCATGGATAAGGTTCAAATTCGCTACATTATTACAATTTACTACTGTTTTTATTTCTTCTTGAGTTCAACTGAACTTCATCATCTTTTCTTCCAGCCTTACTACTCTTCTCCAGCTTATAAAGATCATTTTCCTTCCTTCCAAAAAGAATGTTCTTTTTAATGGAAAGGTTATGTAACACACATCCATCTTTTTCAAATAAGAGCTGCATATTCGTTTCTTTTATCAGTTTAGCAACAGACAACATGTTATAGTTAAAATCATCAATGTAAAGAACGTTGTTAAGAGTAATATCATGGTTCAAAATCACATCACCTATCTCATTCACATATTTGTTATTACCATCAGGTAGTCCTACCTTTATTTTACCTTTCAAAACCCTTTTGTTACTGAGTAAATCCCTGTTACCTGTCATGTGGTCACTGGCTCCAGAATCAATGAGCCAGCAACTTGTTTTCTGAACATTTCTATTCAAAACTACATTAGAAATACTAATCTTACCTGCAAAGTTTGCTTGTGCACTGGTTGATCCTCCTTGCTTCTCTGACATGGCTTTAAGCACCTCTTGAACAATGTTGTTCATGATGTCTTGTCTTGTTCCAGTTCCTTCAATGCCTTGACTTGTGAAATCCAAAGGATTGTCCTGCATCTGTCCCTCATCATCTTTGATTGCATTTCCAGCATGTTTGAACTGTTCATTGGGCTTCTTGTACCAATCTGGATACCCTACTATCTGAAAACATCCTTCCTTAGAATGCCCTTTCTTTCCACAGTGCTGACAAACCCTTGCCATTTTGTCCATCTTCAAACTCTTATTTCTTCAGTAAGCCTAAACTTCTACTATGATTCTGTCTGTTCACAGCCAAAGCACTAGCCTCAATTCCAGCATTCATTTCACCAGTAATTTGCTTCTGTCTTTCCACTTGGAGAACCAAGTTATATGCCTTGTTGACAGACACCAGAGGATCATCACTAAGCAAGTTAGTCTTCATCTGATCATTCCCTGTGTTCAGACCCATCACAAACTTAATCAACCTCTCAATTCCTTGTAATTCTAACACTTTCTTTGCAATGTTGCAGCTGCACTTGAGCATTGCTCCACAAGTACATTATGGCATTCCTTCCAGGTCTGCAATTTGGTTCCAAAGACCTTTCAATTTGCAGTAATAATCACTCACACTCAAATTGTTTTGTTGCAACTCCCAAAGATCCTTTTTCAATTGAAACAATTGTGGAGCATTAGTTTGAGCATATATCTCTAATATCTCCTCCCAAAGTTCCCTTGTTGACTGCATACTCACCAGACTTCCAGCAAGGTCAGATTTCATTGTGGCAAGCAACCAAGATCTTACCATGTAATCACATCTCTCCCATTTCTGTATTTCTTCATCATTTTTGGTAGGCTTAGGATGCTTTCCTTCGAGAAAACCAAGTTTATTCTTGGCTCCCAATGCAATCCTAATGCTCTTGCTCCAACTTATAAAGTTTGTTCCATCAAAGATTATGCTTCCAAGAGAGTTTGATCCATTTTCATTCACTGAAATGAAAAGAGGATCCTTGTCTGGATTCAGCGAGGAAGTTTATCCTTCCTTTCCATCTTTACCAACAGCACCTCCACCAGCCATGAATAAAAACCGAGCCTTTGAAACTTTCTTAAGCCTAGGATCTTAACTCTTGTTGCTCTGATACCATGAAAAGACACAAAGACTCAATCTTGGATTTTAATCTGGAAAATATCTTCCAGTTTCTTGTATTGAATCAGAGAAAATTTACAGGAAGAAATTACTTCCCTCTATTTGTTCTAACGGCTATACAAGCATTACACCCTATATATATAACAAAGCAAAGGGAGAAAACCTAAACCTATACAAGAAAGTTGTACATATGACAAAAAGAATACAGACAAAATAACGGTTGTCATACTAGGTACAGGTAGGGATGGCAATGGGTAATGGACCCGACCCGGATCCGTTTTTAGCGGATCTGGATCCTTTTTTTTGGACCCGACGGATCCGGATAGGATCCGGATCCTCTGTTTTAAAAACGGATCTGGATCGGGTCCTAGGTTATTACCCGGATCCGGATCCGTTTACCCGTTTTTTTTAAAAAATAAATTAAAATATAAAATAAAGGGGTGAAGTGTGAAAATGAAAACCCTAAAAAAATAAGTTTCATTTCACCCTACCTAGCGCCGTTTCACTTCAGTCTTCTATTCTTCTCTGTCAACTCTTTCGTTTCTCTCTCTTCAGTCTTCAGTGACTTTTGCCGGAAGTCGGAACATCGAGCAAGAGTAGCGCCGGCGCCGGAAATCAGGTTAGTCTCTTCATTCTTTCGTTTCTCTCTCTGTTTTGTTTCCGTTTTTCATTTTTTGGGGTTGTGATATTTTCGGGTTTGTCATTATCAGTCGAAAACTCGGAACTTTCGGAACTTTCTACTTGTTTGCTCGCCGAAAATCAGGTTAGTTCTATTATTCTCTTCATTCTTTCGTTTCTCTCTCTCTTTTGTTTTCGTTTTTAATTTCTTTGGGTTGTGATTTTTTCAGATTTACTGGATTTTTTGCTTCTTTACTCGATTTTCTACTTGTTTTCGCCGGAACTTTTGCTTGTTGCTGACTTGCCGCGAGAGCCATTACTCATTTGGTCGATGTCTTGCCTGCTTCTTGTGCTGCTGTTGTTCATTATGGTGCTGTTAATTGTTTCTGTGCTAGGTTGTTGACTATTTGAATATATGGACTTGGTTGAGCACGTATTACACACTTTTCTTATAATATACAGCTTGTAGTTTGTGCTAGGTTGTTTGCCTTCTTCTTGTGCTGCTGTTGTTCATTATTGATTTCATATTGCAGTTTGTATGCTGATTTTTTTTTTTTTTGCGTTTTTCAGGGCGTTTTTTTGCCTTTTTCAGATTACTAATATTCCTATTTGGTTGGTTATTGTGTTGTTTTTTTTCTTTGTTTTAGGATGTTGATGATGTTAGTAGTGATGAAGAATAGCCCTTTTGGAGTCTTGGTAGATGAACCATGTGAAGAATGGAAGATGTAACATTGTAGTTTGTTAAGAATTGTAGGATTATTGAAGTTTGTTGAACTCTTAATATTATTGATGTTGGATTTGTTAAACTTAATTTTAGTGAATGCTTATATGGACAAATGGCGTTGTTAACTTGTTATTGAACTTTTGTTAAATTATGTTTTAGTGAATGCTTGTATGGATAAATGGCATTGTTAACTTGTTATTGAACTTTTGTTAAACTATGTTTTAGTGTTATAATGAAAATTAGGGTAGTTTGAAGAAAAATAAGTCAGGATCCGTTTTGGATCCGTTTTGGACCCGGATCCGCAGGATCCGTCGGATCTGGATCTGGATCCTCGATTTCATTACCCGACGGATCCGGGTAGGATCTGGATCCTTGCCTAAAAAACGGATCCGGATCCTACCCGTTGCCATCCCTAGGTACAGGATCCTATGTAGAATCAGCTGTAATGGGAACATGATAGCAATATGTTCCTTAGCCACACAAAACAAAGTAAAACTTGTATATTCTAATAAATATTGGACTAACCAACTATACTAACTTCAACCAACTATATTATCCCATCCATTAACTAGGTCTAGTATCTCTTAAACAATGGTTGTCAATGTTAGAATTCCATTATTTTTGCTAATTATTATACCACTTGCGCCTTTCGTCCCCTTCTTAGATTGACAATACAATCCTCAATAATATAATAGAGATACTTCGAATCATGTGGTCTAATTAAAAGCCTTCTACATGGATCTCGAGGTCGAGGCATCCAATGCATTTCTATTATTGTTTATGTTTCTTTTTAAAAGGGGGGTTATCTATGTTTTATTGATTGTATCTTTTCGTATAAAAAAAATGAAAAGGGCTTATATCTTAGGATATGATGACTAATCCAATCCGCCAATTCAATAAACATATATGTCTAATATAGTAGTTATATCTCGTGGCAATACAACCCTCCCATAATCCTTAAAAAATACAGAGTTTCATGAAATTAACTAGTTGTTGAACCCAGACGATGCCTTGGGTACTCTAATTAATAAGATACAATGAATGTATAGTTTGAGGTTGACATTTTGTCACAAGAACAAGTCATATTTTAGTGGTAAGATCACGACATTACAAAGTAAGAGGTCATGGGTTCAAATCTTTATACCAAATATTATTATCATTTTCTAAGGGAAAACCATGTCAATTGGGGTGACACATGGCGGTGTGCAATGCTTACCCATGCGTTTTAATAATATACTAGTTTTTAGGACCGGGCTACGCCCCGGATAATTATATTTTTCATTTATTAATATCTACTTTAAAATGATACATCAAGTATCACTTGGTTTTGTGGTTAAAACTTTAGTTTATATGATTGTGATTACGGGGTCGAATCTTATACAATGCAGTTTCTATTTTTTTATTGTATGTGGATTATATGGAGTAAAACAATCTAAAGGAAAGTGTCATGTGTCATTATTCCTTGTTCGCCTTTTAATATATTAGTATAGATATACTCCCTCCGGTCTTTATTAGTTTACATGTATTCCTTTTTGGGATGTCCCTTATTAGTTTACCCATTTCTTTTATTTCTATTTTTGGAATGGGACCACTAACTTTCCATCACATGCACATACATTCAACTTTAATATAAAATAATAGTTTCTCTTTCTTTCTATGTCCCACAATATTGTTTATCCTAAAACTCTGTACAAAAGAAACGGGTAAACTAATAAAGACCGGAGGGAGTATATAGATAAATTAGAACCAGAAAAAAGGAATTTGCTATTATATGATTGACTTTTTTTAGGTAGGTAAGATGAAGGACCCTACAGAATTGATACCTAATCTCGCAGGTATAATCAGTCAAGTTTGTCGGTCAAACTCCTTGGGAGGGGGGAATGGTAAGGGAAACCTCACTTCCAAAGAGCCCCTAGTGGGGTTTGATCCCATGACCTTGAAGTTATGATTAGGCAAAACCTTTACCATTAGGTCAAGCGGTACAATTCTATGATTGATAATTTAATGATAATTGGTTGCACCAAATAGGATATATAACAACTGTGCAAATGATATTTTATGCCTAATAGGGTGGACACTCTTATTGCAATATGTTAAGAGTATAACCCACATGTGAGTTAGGAATATAGTTGTCCCACATTGAAGAATTAGAGAGAGAATGACTAACATATAGCTTGGTGGTTTACTCCACGTCTCCACCTATCACCAATTGGTTTTAGGATAGAACCCTGTCAACCTTGGATGTGATTAAACTCTCCTCCAGTGTGGCCTTGTGTTCGGTCCAATGAAGTTTATCACAATAAAACATTTGAACATACTAAATAAAATTTGCAGTAGAAAATATGAATAATAGATAAATTTTAATTTGTACATGCAACAGACTTTTGAGCATAGATACTATTCTGAGGGGGGAATCAAGGGAGTGTGAGCTTGCAACGGCTGGGTATCAATCATAGAGAGAAATGTAATAGAGGGGAGGAGAAGGAAGATAGGAAATGAAGGGGATTAAGGGATGTGAGCTTGCAAATAATGAACAGTGTTGAATGACCTGATTGATTAGGTTTTCTAATATATAAAGCTAAAGATCTTTTGTAACTTACAGTCGAGTTGAGATAGTGGGACAACAATTTCTTTTTGGGGCTTTTATGGGAACCCCTTGGTAAGAAAAAAGATCCTACTAGACCAGCACCTCTCTCGTAGGTCAGCTAACTCAGCTACACAGATCAACGCTTGAGAGTAGGAGAGATATGAGGGAATTCCTACTCCTAAGCACAAGTAAGTAGTGAGTTTCGAACTTGTGACCTCAAAGTCACAAGGTGAGTTCCCCACCACATCCACCAAACAATCTTGGTAGTGGGACAACTAACTGTAAAATCTTAAATTGAAGAGTATAAATCTTCAGTCCCTTTTTTTTGTACCATGATATTATATGTCCCACTCAATATTTTTGATCCACATCATTAAATTTAAATGAAAATTTTAATTTTTAATAAAATAAATAAACGTAAAAAATATTCACTTCAACCAATAAGCTAGATTGAGTGGACACATGTTACATGTAATAGTATAATTTATTAGAGGTGGGCATGGGCCGGGCCAGCACGTGGGCCGGTCCGGCACGAGCCCGCTCAAGGCCCGGCCCGTTGTCCGCTCCGTGGGCCGTGGGCCTGCCACGGTCAAGAAATTTTATTTCAGGCCCGCACCGGCACGAGCCCGCCTATATGGCCCATGGGCCGGCCTGCGGGCCGAACGCCCATTTTCTTTGTTTTTTAGCCTAAAACTACCAAGAATCCAAAAAAAACAACATAAAACACGGGTCAGGCCCGCAGGAGGCACGAGCCCGACCCGCGGGCCGTGGACAAAATCTGGAAATTTCAGGCCCAGCCCGACCCGCCATTTCCTCAAGCCCGTGGGCCGAGCCCATGAACAGGCCCGGCCCATGCCCAGGTCTAAGTATAAATAAGTGAGACATAAGTTATTTTTCCTCAAATTGAAACCTTCAAAACAGCCAAAACCAAATAGTACTTGGTGTAAAGATTTCAAATTTATTATCGCTATCTCTAGATTCAGTTACTTGTGTTAAGGCTAGTAGAATAGAAGATTTAATTGTAGAATATAAGTTTTTCAAGCACACTCTCTAGCAGTTAATGTTGGGAAAGATTTGAAAAACTAACCTTGTATTTTCTGCTGTAAAAAAAATGTAATTGGTGTGGGTTTAGTTTTGTGACTTTGAAGTAACATGTTTGATCCCTACCAACTACAGTGTTTGGAAGTGTGAATTTCTTTTCTTATTTCCCGTCATTCACTGTGTGAGAGATAATCAAATTAGATTCTTCTCCTTATCTTCTATAAATAATAATAAAAGAATGCTTCAAAAAAGAAGTTTGCCTACCAAATTGATTTATTGTAATTGCATTATTACATTAGTTTCCAAGTCCCTAGGAAATCTATTACTTCCTCCGTTCCTTTTTAAAATGCAACAAAGGGGTATTTCTTATGAGATATAAAATATTCCTTTGTTACATTTAAAAAGAAACGGAGGAAGTATTAATAATACCCGCAGCATGTAGTGTCTACTTGTGAACGTGATTTAGTGAAACATGTGAAAACTTGTAAATTCTAAAAAGTGTAGCAAATTGATCTTTTTGATAATTTCTTTTTTTGGGACACTGGCTGATAATTGTTTTTTTCCTTAAAGATATCTATTAGTTGCAATCATCAAAATACCTTATAATCCCTGTACTTTTTTTTCTACCTAATAATCTTCGTTGCTTGGGAGCCACCTCTCTTACACTCATACAAACTCAACTTTGACGGTTCGGTTCGTGCTAACTCAGAAGCAGTTGGAGTTATCATCCGTGATCAACGATCACCAAGGCAATTTATGTAAAGCCTCTACCTACAATCTGGACAACACTCAAATCTTCATTGCAGAGGCAACAACTCTACATCAAGAAGGTATCCTAGCCATTCAAGAGAAAATCCAAAATTTACAAATAGAAGGCGACAACTTGTTTGTTGTAAATGCTGTTCAAGGTCTTTGGCCTCCCCCGTGGCAAATATCACACATCATCCAAGACATCAAACACTTCTCATGTCCTTCAACAGTTGAAATATCCGACACATTTACAGAGAAGCAAACAAAGCATCAAATTGAATAGCTGATGTGGGTCACATAGTTGATTCATGTTTCCATATAGATACTTGTAGTAATTCTATCTTACACATTATTCTTGTAAACGATGCGTTAGGAGTTTTCCTCGTGCGCAGGGTCTCCTAATCTTATTTCTTCATACCTTTTTTAAAAAATTCGTGTTTTTTGATATTTCGTTGTTCTACACTTTTACCCACTTTTATTTATGCCTTATTTGACAAAATTGTATTCCCACCTTACCCTTTCTTATCCTAAATACATTCAGTCCATCTCTTCACATTTTTCCCACTCAAACCTAATTAACATGCAACACCCTCTCAACACATTGTATTACACAATCCACATCAATGCTCTCCTTCTTACCCACTTCTTACAATAAATGGGTAAATTAGAAAAGAATGGAGTACTAATTGCCCTTCGCAAGTTATGAGTTCCTAGCTTGATTTCATGATCAACACAAAAAAACGGTTGGAAATGAAATATTTAGGACTTCGAATCAAATTATATCTATATATCTATATCTAAATATCACTATCTTTCGTAACTTTATTATCAATATACTAAAAAGAGCATACATAATAAATACTACTAACAAATTATATTCAATTAAAGTTTTAAATTATTTTTATGGTGCGAAATTTTAATTTGTTAGTTACTCTTTTCCTACTTAAATTATACTATATGATGATTTTACATCAATATTTAAGATGGACTAATTAGTATTTCACTTTCATTATCTTTAAGATGGAGTAAATAGTATTTGTGAAAAAGAAGAATTTATACAGATGTCTTGCCTCATTATTTAAAACCTAGTATTAATCCATGCATATTTAAAATTACTAAGTTTTTTCTGTTTTTGTGGTCAATAATTTGCGAACAAACAAAAATTTTGCATTTCGCTTCTCAAAAAAATTAGCATTTCGTTTTCATTATCCTTACATGGCATCAATCGTAGCTGTACATTTAACATGTCTCCCATTTTTGTTTTTAGATTAGTGTGTCACCATCTCTTGAGTCTTGACCACCATGGCAATAGTGTGACAATGAAGAATATATACTTTTGCCTTTTGCTGTCACGCAACTCCGTAAAATTAAGCCGTAGGTGATCTGTATATAGTATATTCTTTTATATATCAACGCACTATGAATGATTCTTCAACAAATTATACACTATACTTCTCACATCCATGATAAGGTATCTAGAAAAAATGTTGATCACCATCTCATCAATGTCACATATTCCATCCGTTGATAAATGGTTGTAAATACATAAAAGAAAATCTATTATTAACGATTTTCAATGAAAATGCATGTTCGACGACTAAAATCTGTATTTTAAGTGTTAAATAAATAATTAAAGTATAATCTAAAATAGACGTTGAAATATATCTAATACTCCCTCAGTCCTCAAATAATTGTTAATTGTATAAGCAACTAGTGATGGCTTAGGCCTTATGGTGCGTTCTCTTCACCTTAATAAATTAAGTTTCAGGTTCAATCAGTTCAGTTCAGTTCAGATAAGTTTCAATCAGGTCCAATCAGGGCAATAAGTTTCAATCAGGTCTAATAAGGTCCAATAAGTTCCAATCAGGTGCAATAAGTTCCAATCAGGTCCAATCAGGTCCAATAAGTTCCAATCAGGTGCAATAAGTTTCAATCAGGTCCAATCAGGTCCAATAAGTTCCAATCAGGTGCAATAAGTTCCAATCAGGTCCAATCAGGTCCAATCAGTTCCAATAAGGTCCAAATAGCCAATGATCAATAAATTTTAATTAAAGTACCACTATGATTATTATATAGTATTATATTTGTAATATTGTCTATTATTTTATTATTCATATTACTATTACCTGATTATGTTATTATTATAAATTTTAATTAAAGTACCACTATGAATTATAGTATTATATTTATATTATTGTCTATTATGTTATTATTCATATCACTATTAGCTGATTATGTTATTATTAAAAAATATTATAATCATGGTCAAATAAGGTTAACAATATTAATCATCATAATTATAATATTTTGCAATTCGTATTTAAATAACTAGAGATAATTAACATATTTTCGTTACTAGTAATAACAATGAAAGATATAAATGTTATTAATTATTGATTTCCTACTAGTGCTTTATGAAATCAAAGCAAGACTATTAGATATATTAATGGTGAAAGTTGTGTATAGGCAAGCATATAAATAGTACTCCCTCCGTTTTCTTTTGTTCTTCCTATTTAGAATCCTGACACTATTCACAATTGAAGAGAATCTTCTAAATTATGTTCAACATATAATAAAAAATATAGTCATGTGGGGTCTTGTTTGATTCGTCTCAATGAGTACTTCATTAATATTTAATCATTATATTTTTTACTAATACACAATGAAAGATATTTAAGGTCAAAGACGTGCATTGGCAAACGTGGAAGTCAAAATAGGATGAACAAAAAGAAACAGAGGGAGTATTTTTTTTGTTAAAATGTTAATCATAAGAGATAATTAATAATTACTATTTTTTTGAAGGATATATTTTAATAATTATTATGTCATAATAAATTTTGAGGGATAGTATTTATGTTAGGGGTAATATTTATGTTATTACTCAATAATTTTTTTGTTAAATAAGGTCAAATAAGTTCCAATCAGGTCCAATAAGGTCTAATGAGTTCCAATCAGATCCAATCAGGTCTAATGAGTTTCAATCAGGTCAATAAGTTTCAATCAGGTTCAATCAGGTCCAATAAGTTGAATGAGGTCCAATAAGTTCAGTTCTGTTCAGTTCATTTTAGATAAGTTCAGTTCAGGGTTATTCAGGTGAAAAGAACGCACCCTTAGTGTATTGGCATCATCACTTCCGATCCCAAAGTTCCTACCATCGAGTTTCACCCTTGCCCCCTTGCAAGACGGATCTCCAACGTCCACCCTCATTGAAATGAACTTCAACTTAGCTACCTAAAAATTACTACTACTAATAATAATTATTTATACTATTTTCGGTCGGTCCTTAAATAATTATCCCGTTATTTTAAATAATGGAAAACTTACCCCATAACTCTATCTACTCAACCCATATGGTATAAGGCCCCACTCTCCTTCCAATTTTATCTCTCTCACACACTCTCTTCCTCATGTGATGTAGCGCGTTCTATTAACTCTTTCTCTTACACAATCAATTTATTACTCTTATGTTAACTATATGTAGCCGAAAAACTACACTCCCCTACAATTTAATCTTAATTAATATGTGTGTCCAATCCTAACTAAACAATTAACTGAGGACAGAAGGAGTAAGATTTTAGATAACAATATTCTTTTGTACTTCCTCTGTTTTTTTGTAGTTACACTTAATTCCTTTGTTTTGATTCACTTGAAACAAGGGGGAGACACAATAATTTTTTTTTGGTGAGGAGAAAGAGAGAGAAAGTTGACTAATGTGATGAGGAGAGAGATAGAGATAATGTATATACAAAAAAGGTAGTATTGCAAGTAAACTAAAACAACCTAAAATGGTAATTGTCACAAATTCATTTCCATTACCACCATTTATAACCAACTACCAAACATGCCAAAGTTATTATTTATTGACAAACACACAAAATATTAAGGGTAAAAATATAAAAAAATGGGAGAGAATAATGCACTGATGAAGATCTCGAGCCTTTAGATTATGAGAAACTTCAAGGCTACGTACGTTACTTTGATTTGTTTTGTCGGCTAATTAAGAGCCTAAGAGCCCGTTTGGTTAGTGGTCATAAATAGAGGTAATGGTAATGAAATTTAGTGTAAACTTGTAAAGAAGTTTTTATATCAATGATCATGGGAATGAAACTTTATCACAAAACATGGGTTTCCCTTTATAAATTTCCATTACCACCCAATACCACCTTCCCAAGTGGTAATGCATAGTAATGAGATTTTAGGAAGAAAATGGATATCTTGGGATGAAGTAGCATTACCATAAGTAATGACATTGGATTTCTAGTACAATTTTACACTATAATGCATTACAATTCCCATCATTTATGACCTCTTACAAAACAAGCCGTAAGAGTACTAATGTACTACTCATAATTTCATAATATTCTTGTGTTTTGCATTACACAAATTCCACGACTAATTTAGAAATTAATACGTATATATATATATATATATATATATATATATATATATATATATATATATATATATATATATATATATATATATATATATATATATATATATATATATAAAACAAGGTACATCTATCCTACATATCAAGCTATCATGCATTATGCCAAGTGTCATCTACTGAAATATACTAACATGTTGAATGCCACATGTCGTATTCACATCCAAAATTTCTGATGCGTCCACTCCACAAATCAAGTGTGCGTGTGCTATGCAATCTTGCTTAGTGCTTGCTATAAAATCTCATTTGCTAAATGACGCCATTTTTTTTCTTAGTAACGCTATAAATACATGTATAATACATGTATATTACTATTCCAAAACTCTCCTCTCCTACTCTTTCACTCTCTTCACTGTCCTTCTCCTTCACTCCTTCACTCTCTCACTAGATCTATCTCACTCTCTCACTCCTTCACTATTTCACTGTCATTTTTTTCCGGCAAGAAAGGCTCCGGCGGCGGCAAGGAATATCGGCTCCGGCGGCAAAAACGTCCGGCTCAGGCGGCAAAAAAGTTCGGCTCAGACGAGACTTTGGTGACGGAGAAGACTTCATTTCCGGCCAACTGAACTCCGGCAAGAATTCCGGCGAAAGATTAGTGTGCAAATGAAAAAAAAATAATGGGGCGCCTAAAAAAGGCGCCTGACACCAGTGGTTGGGCGCCTAATTTAGGCGGGCCACCAGAGGTGCAAGCGCCATTTTTAGCCGCCCAACTTAAATTTTTTTTTTTTGTTTTAATTTCTGAAAAAAAAAAGTTGTTTTGTTTAGAAATTATTAATTATAAAACTTTGTTAATTATGTTGTTTTATAGTAGAAAATTGCATATGCTAGACTAGAAATTGGTTTGTGTACTGCTGAAAATGTAAAATTTGAAATGAAATTGGGTAGGGGCGCCTAATTTAGGCGGTTTCACCATTGGTGAGGCGCCTAATTTAGGCGCCTTCACCACTGGTTGGGCGCCTAAATTAAACGCCCCACCAGTGGTGGAGACGCCTAATTTAGGCGCCCAACCTCTGGTGAAGGCGCCTAAATTAGGCGCCCCACCTGTGGTTGAGGCGAGAATTCAAGGTCTATTTTTTGCATATTGTTGTTTTGGGTGGTGGCGCCGGAGGTGTTGTGGCGGTGACGCGGGAGGTGGTGTGGTGGTGACGCCGGAGGTGGTGTGGTGGTGTGCGCCGGAGGTGTTGTGGTGGCTCCTGTAATGAAGTTGAGGTGGGAGGAATGAAGTAAAGAAAGGGAAAGCAAAGGAGGGATGGAGGAAAGAAATGGTGTATAATGTACAAAAATACATGTATTATACATGTATTTATGGCGTTAGTAAGCAAAAAAATGGCGTCATTTAACAATTCCCTATAAAATTGATAAATGCCTTCCAAAAATAACTACCTTCAAATCAAACAATGACATTAGTATGGAAAGTTTTAAACAACTGCCTAAATTATGGCTACCGGTCAAATACAATTAAATGTTTTTATTTAAAATTCACTCACCAACTCACCCACCAAGAAAAAGTAAAAATTGTGGAAAAATAAAGGTAAAAGAAACAATTAACATTTCACACACCAACTTTTTAGGTTTAATATGAAGTCATTTATAAAGGGCCGAAACCTTCCACCTTTTTTCAATGCTCAACAACACTCCATATAACCATCCTCTTAAAGCTTCTCATATATCAAACACCTAGGCCCCAACAGTGAAATTCATCTTTGATGGAACCACAAATACAACATGTTTCACAAATTGTGGAGCTAACTAATAATAAACAATGTTAATACTGATGGAGTTAGGATCAATTAGTTTATATTAACCATTTTACATTACCATTTATGTAACTTACCAAAAAAAAATTGTTATTATATAAGGTGTTCATGTAATCACACCCTAATATAAACTGATTTTCTTCCACTTCTTTCTTCACACGAAAAATAAAAAATTCACATTGACAAAATGCTTCAAGACAAACAAGAACGACCTACAACTAAAGGAGTTGTCAGTTTTCGCAGAATCATGTCCATTGAAAATGTTGAACATGTATTAGTGATTAATACTATTTTGATATTTTGATAAATTTTTCTTTGAATTTCCCACAAGTTGCTATTGGTGAAAGATCATTGTTTGCGATTTGGTAAACTCAACTTTGAAGTCGTTGGTTAACATATGTGACTTTGAATTTCTATTTTTGGAGGGTCTTAGTTAAGTGGTCAACAATTATTAGGGAACCTTATATTCTCACAAACAGATATACTATGAAAGTTCTTTTGCTTTTCAAGTTCACGCTCGCCACCGAAAATTATGCAACTTTTGGCTTCTAAATTTTAATTAAAGAACTTCAATTTTCACCTTATTCGAGTATAATAGATCTAAAGATGTCAAAATAAATTTGATTTCCCTAACATTAAAATGCACGCATGTTCATGTTCAAGTTCAGCTTTAGGATCATAGGTGTATAGTCACCATGAAAAATAATGGGTAATGGTATAAGTATTTATTTTTTTCCTTAGTCCTTAAGTTGGGCCAAGTAAAATAGCAAGTTATATCAAATTTGGGGTCAGGCCAAAACTTAAAGACAGTTGACCCTTAAATCATATATAGATATTTTGAGTTTTTTACTTTTTTTTTTTGACAAGAAGTTTTTACTTTTTGAATGCTAGGTATACTTGGTATTGTTATATATGCAAGCTTCATCACATTAGCCAAAGATAATGTCACATACCCTACAAGATATTGTACTAATTGATAAAAGGTAAATTATTTGCACAAAGTTTTTAGTGTTAATACATATATTATAATTATCCATCTACATATATGTGTAATTAAAATTATGACTTATATGAATTATGTGTTTAGTTGCATTGCAGTTATGTTGACTATATCAAGTCATTTCATATATGGGCCGAATGCACTGGACATTATTAAGGATGCAATTCATTTCTTAATATGTGGATTAACTGTTGAAAAGAATAATGGTAATTACCTACTCACTATATAATACTCATTAATTAAACTTATTTTTCTAATGGCGTTGTTCCAACATTGCGGTATTAATAATATGGCATGTGACATTTTGATTGAAATAGATGGAATTTCATTACATTGTGGGATTGATACAACTATAACAAGTGATCCCAGATGTAAAAAGGCAACAAGAATGATGCGTTGGTAAGCTATGTATAAAGTATGTATGCGTAATTCTGTAATTTATCGTTTTCCATAATCTCATCTATTTTAATTGAAACAGGTTTTTGAAACATCGGTTTGTCTAACACAAAGTAAATTGGATAAAAAGAAGCTCCTTCCCGTTATTTATAACTCTAAAAATATCTAATGCAAGGTGAACAACAATCAACGAATTCATAAACATGGACCATGTATGGCTGTATTTAAATTATAGCAACTTGAAGTTAATTTTTATATATTTTGTATTGTTTTAATTTATAACTAATCTGCGAAAAATTAATGCAGGAAATCAATTGTCGAATCATTGGACGTTTAGTTGACGTAAATTTGGAGAGTATACAATGGTGTGATGCATGTTTTTTTTGTAATCAAAGAGTCAATTTTGTGGGCCCACAAAGTAATTGTTTTTTGTGCCGCAACAAAAATGTGCCCACGAAAAAATGGTATAGCTACATATGTCACAATTTATTAAAATTATATTTTAAACATAATATTTTTTATAACGTACTTTTTCCTATTATTTGTTTTTAGCATGTCACTAAAAGTTACAATTAAGGACAGAAGTGGAACTATAGATGTCACTCTATGGGACAAGCACTAGTGCATAATTGGCCTAAAGTATCACCCTAAAAGTGTTACTTAAAGGCCTAAAAGTGTTACTTAAAGACCTAAAAGTGTTACTTTAGGCAATTGGTAACACTTTTATAAGTGAAACATCTGCCCGTGCTACTTATTCTCTAAGGTAACACTTTCCAATGCTAATGTTTCACTTTCTTAAGTGTTACTCAAAATTCTCTAACGTAACACTTTTTTCAAACTAATGTAGCATTTATAAGTGTTACTAATAATGTTTTATGTAACATTTTTTCATCTATAGTAGCATTTTTTATGTAATATCTTGACTTATAGTAACGCTTTATTAAATATTATGTATCATTTTAAGTCGTCCTATGTAACACTTTGTTAGATATTAGACAACACTTCTTATTAGCTAGCTTTATAGTAACACCTCTATTTTACATGTCTTGTAGTAACATTTTTTAATTTGTCAGCACATATACAATGATAATAATAGTAAAACTTACAAACATAATAAACGAAGAGAAAATAGAATGATATTATTGATATAAATGAGTACAAATACTCAACGATCATTGTAAAAAATGAGCCAAAGAGTAGTATTCATCAATTGAAAACATACTATTCTGTCCAAAATATAAATAGTTAATCTGGAAATCCTATCATAATATATATATATATATATATATATATATATATATATATATATATATATATATATATATATATATATATATATATATATATATATATATATATATATATATATATATAACTCTCCTTAAATAAACCTAAATCAATATTAAGGTCATTCTCTTTTTTGTCTTCAATTCCATCGCCTTATCCATGCATGCATGTTTCCTAAAGCATCATGCCTACTTGCTACTCTAATCTGCCATTATCTTCATCATCCTGCAGTAAGAAAAAAAAATTGAATCTTCAAAGTCTTATATAATAACAGAACTAGTGATATACTTGGTAATATGGTAAAAATAAACTTAGTAATATGGTAAAAGATAGGTTCTTCTGGTTTGAAAAAATAAAATTCAAGAACCAAGAGCACCAAACCAGAGTTGTCATCACTGAAGTGAGCAAGGGAACATTACTTAGCATTCAATAGTCTATATCTAAGACTCCAACAATACATATTTAGCCACTGCAAGTCCTAATCCCTAATTTCACTTAGATATAAACACTTAGATTTGCTATGCACTTACCTAACCATGTGACAATTGTCGTTTGTTGGTAGCTAGTGAGTTCATTATTCTTTTTGGATACCTTGTGGTTTTCATCCACTCGGTGCAACAACCATTATGTACATATAGATATAGCAAATTATTTGATTGGAGAAAAGTTGTACCTAATACTTATAAGTTTAAAATAAGTTCATAATAGCAAAGATCTATCAATGGTACCAGTAGCGAGAAGCCGAGAATCTTCACCGAGTACTTTCTAATTTGATTTATATTATTAAATTAAATATAGCTTGCTGTTAATTAAGCACATGCGACGCTAATGAAAATTACGAGAAAAAAGCATCGCAAGAGGCACATGAAGTCACACAGTGACACAGGTGGCAGCTCATACTGAAAATAATATGGACTATGATAAAAAAAAATACCTTCGACCACATTCTTAGATTGCTTTTTAATTTTCCTTGAGTGAAATAATTCATAAGCCCAATGTAGTAACTCCCATTTCCTTCATTTTCATTTTGTTTTGTGCTATCCTCATTTCTCTAATCTTTTCATAATCTGCCATATTAACCTTGCTTCCTACAAAAAAGAAGTTGTAATCGATATAACTATCAGACCAAATAATAAAAGCAAGATTGCAATGTTGCAGACTCGAATTTTTTTTTGTCTCCAACTAATTGCAACTTGCAATAAAGATAAGAATTCTCAACTGTTGCTAAGCCAAATCTGCATCATCTCCTATATATTTACAGCTCCTGCAACTCAGAGCTAAAACACTCTATGACATGATTTATAGACCTTTGTATCAGCACATCCAATTTATTTTTTATTTTATTTTATTAATGTTTAGAATCACTGATTTTTTTCACAAAATACTATTATTAATAAACCTGCTGCCATGAATCACAATCTGTCTCAAGAATTTTGTTTATGATGTCACTAGCATGCAATTCATCTAATTTGTGGCCATATAGACCACTATAAGAGGATACCCTCATGAGTGTATTATCGTGGTTGGACGAATACACTAGTAGTGGGTATGTTTTACTACATCATGTGATGGGAGAAACAAAAGGAGATCGTGGCGTATGGTCGTAAGTATCTAAAAGTCTATGAATTTTTCATTTCTGGACTTCTGGATTCATGCTCTCTAGTGACAGTAGCATGATTGTACTATTAACAGATGTCTTCTAATCTCTTTGACCATGTGTGGACTGCACTAACTGAAAAATGAGAGTGACGGAGCAATATCTAATGTATATATATTGGATCTTAGTGTTACTCTTCGGCACTAGCAAGACTAAGTTTTGTACTCTAGCACATCCTCTGTAGTGAATTGAAGTTTCTTCTGGCTGCTGCCCTTCAAAATTTTCAACCTATGAATTAGTTGTACCATGCCTGCATTGAATTGACACTTATTTTCCTAAATAATTGAGTATATGTGTACTGTTGATTTCTTTGCTTGGGCAAGGTTTTAAAATTCTTTCCATAGAGCTCTTTTGTACGTTGTGATTTTCTTGTCTGTTCTCCATCTCTCTTTTGCAAAACAAATGTTCAGGAAATGGGCTTTTAATAACATTGTTGCCAGTGCAGTGTGTGGATCCAGATTGCAATTTATGGCAACATAACAGTTGTGTGATCATTCCTGGGAAGCCTACGGAGAAAAATGCTATCTTGCTGGTACTTATGGGCCTATGGCTATCTTGCTACTGGTATGTTCTCTATCTTCTGAACTATTGCATTATGTATTGTCACATATGGAACTGGAATAAACAATGTCCAGTAATAATCAGCAGAAAATAATATTCCCATGTAAGAAAAATACTAGAGAATCAAAAAAATAAATGCTAGAGAATTAGTATAAAGCATTCTGATGTAGAAACATGTACCTTTGTTTGTGTTTTAGGTCTTTTTTGTGTTTTAAGCATCACATTCTGAGTTCAGTAAAATTCCGTAGAAATCAACAACACCATATGAGAAAAAGAACACTCAAAATTCAGCAAGCATCAAATAAAATCTCCCTTCCACAACTTTTATTCAATACATGACTCTCCCTTGAACAGGGAAAGGATATGAGCATCAATTCATCAATTCAGCAGGTAACACACATTAGCATTGCAGCGCAACTTGCCATTTTATTTAGAGATCGTCAATTCATCATGTAGATTAGAATCAAAACTGGTGAATAGAGAAGGCATTCCAATCAATATTTGAGTGCATACTATACTGTAGCTATCTTCTAAACAAAATTAACCTACACAGCCTCCCTCCCAGCCCCCCCTCCTCCTTTCACAGAAACCCCCTGCCAACCCCTTCAGCACAACAATTTCCCCGCAAGCCCCTTCGTACAACAACTCCTCGCCAACCCCGTGCACTGCGCGCCTGTCATCCGCTCCCCTGCACAGCCTCCTCTGCACAGTCTCCCCGCCCGACCATCCGCCCACCCCCCCGCACGTAACCACCCCTCCCAGCCACCCTCCCATCAACTTGAAATTACTAACCACTGAATTTCATTTTTTGAATTAGTATACTTTGTAGCTTATATTAGAACTAAGAGCAACGTACATAATACATCATGCAGCATTAAGTTTTCGAACAAATTAATAAATTTTCTAATGAATCAAATAAATCAATGAATCAAATCAAACAAATTGAGAACCCATTACGAAAATATAAATTGAACATGATCAATTATCAAAGAAACAAATATTTTCGAACAATTAAAATCAAAACTAACTAATTAAATTCTCTAAACAGTGAGCGGTGGTGAGCGAATTAAGGAGTGGTGGTGATCGAATCTGACAGGAACGAATTAAGGAGAGAGGAAATTAATGAATCAAATCAAACAAATTGAGAACCCATTACCAAAATTATAAATTGAACATAATCAATTATCAAAGAAAACAAATATTTTCGGACAATTAGAATCAAAACTAACCAATTAAATTCTCTGACTGTATGGAAGAATGACCAAGATTGAACGCTGATGGAAACTAAGACGGTGAGCGGTGGTGAGCGAATTAAGGAGTGGTGGTGATGGAAACCAAGATTGCAACGAAGCAGAGCTGTATTGAAACTGAACCCTAAGCAGCAACACGTTATTGTAATCTATACAAATATAGTAAAGTTTTTTTTTGTTTTTGAGGGGAAAATATAGTAAAGTTTTAACCAATTACTTATCCTAAAGTGTTACTTTAAAAAAAGTGTTACCTAAAAATGTTATTAATATGTAAGTGTTACCTAAATGAAAGTGTTACATCAAAGTGTTTCTCAATTAAAAAAAGTGTTACTTTAAAATGTTACTTGTAAAAATGTGTTACATTAAGTGTTACATATTGATTAAGTGTTACTAAGGTGTTACATATATATTCAACAAACTTGAATTTTGAAAAGTGTTACCTCATGCATGTTACCTTAGACCAACTTTGCACTAGTGAAGCAAATTGGTTTTTTATTACCGATGTATAAATCGATATTACAATATGACAATGTTGAGGTACCATGTCGTTTCTTCTTTCTCTTTTAGTTTTGATTCTAGATTAATAATTGACATATTTAAGGCAAAAAGATACTCCCATCTCACAATAATTCATTGTATATATGTGTTACTAAAGAATTTATATAAATAAAATAGTCAATCAAAATATCTTTTAGTATATATATCTAATCAACAAAAAACTACCCGTGTATTTTATCATGACATTAGCTACATCAGTCACTGAATGCACGGGTCATAAGCCGGTTTTAAAATATATTTTATTACACGATATGATTATAAAAAACTTTAAATCATGAGCTAATATTCAAACCATGATTTTAGGAGAAACATCCTAAAATAAAAATTTATAAAACAAAATATTCTCGCGCATTTTAATGTGTTTTTTTGTTTCATTTACGTATTTATAGATGTATATATCACAATTATAAGATTTTTAAACTTCAAAATGTTGTAACAAAGGATTTGTATATATCATCTAATATAATTTTACATTTTATATTCTTTCAACATTAAATGCATTAATTTTAATAATTATGGATTCAGTCAATTTGAAACAAAAACAACTACTTAATAAATAAAATAATTCTCGTGCATTATACACTGGTCCAAATCATATCTACATAAAACATCCCGTGCATTTTTGCACGGGTAAAAAGCTAGTTTTGTGAAGAAAATGAAGTTCCTGATGATATTTAGGAAATCAATCATCATAGTGTAATGATGCTATATAAGATTACACGTTTACACGTACAGCCTACTGATTGTTATACAAAATACTAAAATAACAATTGATAGTTCTATATATTATTTTTAAACTATTATATGATTGAATTTTCTTGCACCACCCGCTTAATTCTTCTATGGTACTTTCTTCGACGAAACATTATTTTCACATACTTAAATATTTAAAAAACTTTAATTACAGCAGTCCTGATTCTATGTCCTCCAAATTTCTAATTATAATTAATGTATTAGAATCCCACACTCCATGAAAGATAATCGTGTACAAGTTACGGAATCTCTCTACAGACAGAAACTTTATGTATTTTTAAATGTAATGACTAATGAATAATGATACTTCAAACTTCATCTTGCAAGTTACAATAATACATTTTTTAATACGTGTTGCTATGATGGGAGGTCTATAAAATTACAGTAAAACATAATGTTGATAAATCATTTAAATCTTTAGAATAATTAAATTAGCCTATATATATCAATTATGATTAAGTCCATGGAGTGATACTAATTAAGGTGGGTGTATAGGACAACACAAACTTTAATATTAGAAGTAGAGACCAGAATTGTAAGTCATTCTTCATATTGGTTGATTATTATGTATTTAATTTTAAATTATAAAATAATAGATTGTAATAATAATAACAACCAATAAAATGAAGTCGCACTTTTACAAGATAGAAGATTTGGTTTCAGATTATGCATACCATTATTTAGTTAGTAACTAGCATTTTTTACACGCACTAACGTTTTTTTCTCAATTTATTCATCAGTGTTATAAAAAATTTGATCCAAACAGACATTTATAATTTTTTTAATATGTTTTTCCTAAATCAATGTTTCGTTGGTTTTTTAGTTATTTGTTCATCATTATTCAAATATAGTATTGAGAGAAGGAAACATAAAGTAGAAGAAAGCTTGTGCTCAAATAAAGTGGAAAAATTTGTGTATCACGTTCAGTCGTTGAATATTAATAAAGTGGAAGAGTTTGATTTATATAATAAAGATTATTGAATAATAATCAACATTTAGGTTTTTAAAATATTATCAGTATATTTTTAATAAGAAATTCAAGTTTTTTATTTTTTCTTCTAATTGTGTCAATCAAGTTATATTGTCAATTTAATTTTTGATCAGAGTTTTTCATACATATGTAAGAAGAGGAAATCATTCTCCTTAATTTAATATTTAATTGAAATTTCAAATTTAATTACATTGTTAACTTGTTCAATATATATGACAAGTAGGAAGAAGAAAAGATTATTGAATATATATGGCAATTTAAATTCACTAAGGGTATGTCAGACTTTTTGAAAGAGGACATCATCTTCCTCCCCCCTTCAATTTTTTTTTTTAAAGGAAAAGTTCAATAGTGTATTAATCAATGGACAAAGCGTCCGAAAGTACATAGGGATAAACCTTCGGTGGACAGTGATTCTCCCATACCTGCTCAACTCCAACAGACACTATTTTAGCTAGTTGATGGGCTACATAATTCCCACCTCTCTTGACATGAGACCATCTAACAAAAATGAAACTGGAACTAAGATACAAAATATCCTCTAAAACACTATCAAACTCGACAAAAAAAACTACAACTTTAGAAAGACGAGACACAAGTAGATGGATATATGAATGAAGATAGACTCGTAGACAACTCATACGTAGAAGAAAAATTGGCTGTGACTGTGTGTGTGATGACATAAAAATTTGCTGGAAACACGTGGAAGGATATAAACGGAAGCTACGCGGTATTTTAATTTTACCAAGTAAAATGAAGCCAAAAAATTGATACTGTATATTATTGGTCCCGTCTGCATGGTTATGCCTGCCTTTATGGGAAAAAAATTATCAAGGATATATGCGTGAATAGTGCCTCTAGGCTCTATTAGATTTTCTTGGAGTCGCGTATGGTAAGGGACTAAGGGGGTAAGCTAATTTAGACATGTTAGACAAATGGTAATTGTTCTACTTGGTGTTAGAGGGTGTTTTAGCACAGTGATATAGATAAGATTTAATTTTAAATATTGGGTACCATCTCTATGTATCTTTACCAAATAAGCTATATGGCAACTATATGCAAATGGTAATTATTATAGACTTGTAGTAGCTCTTATTTTTATTGATTGCTATTATTATATGATATTAATTTAACACGTATTATACATGCACTATATATTAAATTATACACCAAATTTATGATAGAAATTTGGAGGCGCACGCGGAAGTTTTGATGGACCCTTCATAATATAACAAAATTGCATTTTCATTGATTTCATTAATTAGAATTGTACAACTATATTTGTGAGAGCCCATACCTCTCACTTGTCTCTTTGGTAAAACCCTTGTTTCTACCCTCTAAAATATTTTGTGCAAGCTCTCTTGATTAGCTCATGTCTCTCACTCGTACTTGATCTTGTGAGGACTCATGTTTCTCACTACACATGGGTGCTCTTAGCTACCCATAACCTTGGTAGAACACTTATGTTGTTTCTACATCCTTAAACATAATCACTTGGTACATATTTATAATGGTTGCATACTTATCTCTAGAATTTTCTATACTCATCTAATAGATATTTCTAATCTCTTATGTCTAGATTTTTCTAAATCACATATTATTAGATATTTTACCAGATATTTCTAGATTATGGGTCTGTTCTCTTCGGCATAAAACAACTGAACTGAACTGAATTGAACTGAACTAAACTGAATTGAATTGAACTGAATTAAATTATAACTAATTAATAGTAATGATAATAATTTAGGAACAAAACTAGACTGAATTGAACTGAACTGAACTGAAAATACGTTGGGGAGAACAGACCTATCTCTAGGATACATTAGACATCTATATTTTTCTAGATTAACCTTCAATAATTTAAACCCTAAATTTCATTTTGACCATATTTTTATCGTTGTTACTCTTTTTTTTTTTTTTTAACAATGATTACTTATTCGTATCTTAGATGTCGATGTGCAATATCTATAAATTAAGATAATGATATAGATACATTGAAAATGTTTTTGTCAATGTTGTGCACGTTAACTGATCTATATATGCAGTATTGCAGTGTATTGATTTACAAATAAAATCGAATGCTAACGTTCTCCATATTAGCAATATGTTCACTTTGACCTAAAGTTAAAAAAAATTGTATGTCATATGCCATGCCATTGATTAGCAATGAAAGTGGGTTACTCACTTCAAGTAAATGAAAATTGCACTAAGTACTTGATAGAAAGTTGCAATACAATAACAAGTTGTTCACTTTAACTCCAAATAAAGTAAAACGTTGCACCAACGCTAGATTAACAGGTGAAAAGCAATAGAAAGTGTACAAAGAAAAAGGGACAAAACACATTCTTATACTCACACTACTACACTAGTGATCCTCTCCATGATCGTTCAACTACTACGAAAAGCCTGGAAATTGAACACGTCGCTACAATACATCAACTAGAAAAATGCATTACCATCTAGATTAATCCCGAGAGTGATCGATGAGACAAAGTGAAGGAGTAACTAGTTTTTGGAACGACAACATACCTCTAATCAAGGGACTATCTAGATTTTTTTCTTCTTCTAATATGTGAATTTATCTTGATTTATAATTAATTTGAATTTAATCAATAGCTTTATTTGTGCTTATCGGTAACTACATATATGCATTTACACTAATTTCATCATATTTTTAGTAATTCTTATCAGTATTCTCGTATATGTAATTATTGTCGCTTGATCAACTAATGATGTAACGTGTTGCATGCAAAAAAAATTATATTGACTATATCACTTGATTGTTACATAAGGAGAATTTTACCGATTCAAAACTTTTTTTTTTTTACTAAAACTGGTTTTTGTTGGCTAAAACATAGTACGTAGTTTTTATCGATTAAATTGGTTATTACTAATTCACAAGTAATTTTATGTGCAATTGTTGAATTCTAATGAATAATATTTACGTCAACAAATTTTTTAAAATTTTAGGTTAACATAATTAGGAAAGTCCTAACTTATGATTGTTCCCTAATTAATCTAAACTATTATAATAGGATCGGTATCCAAAGAGGTCATGATAGAGTGTCCTAGAGACGCTAGGTATGAGTATGACTAGCCCGTGTTAATGTGTCTGCATTCAAAACTATATATATACATAACTAATGATGGCAAACAAGTCTTTTAAATTTGTTTAGTCAAGCTAATTAGATGCAACGACGACTCACATACGAGTGATGAATCAATTGGTTATAGTTTTAGTTTGATTTCGTCATCTTTTGTCTTGTCTTATTTTCACCTTGTCGCTACCAATCAGGTTAATACTAAGTCAGTTTAGTTCGAGCCAGAATTATGTTATCAATTGTAATTACAAATTCGAGTCTTAGTATGTTAATTGGATCGTGATAATTGCTTAATTACACATCAATTTTACCGAGTTTACATAATCAAGTACTCCTTCTAATTTTGAAATGGTCACACTTGTGCTTATACAATCCAATAATGCATATATAGGACCAGTGAAATATTGATATACTAAACATTCAATTCAAGACAGATCTCCCAATAATATTGTTTTTAGTTTAGGAGTATGTTAGTAATATTAGCAGTGATAAATTCTCTACTTTGTCTAAAAGGAAAAAAAGTGCGTGGAAAAAGCACAAGAAATTTTTGGACGATTTTTTTAGATTGGTAAGTTGAAGCCCATAATACCAATACTATTAGGCTTCACCTGCTGCTCGGTATATTTTGGATAATGTGAAAAATCAATTGTCAATCTTTTTGGGCCTTATTGCTAGTCAAACACTCAAACTAATCAATTTGCCAAATTCCCAAAAAGCGGGATATATTATGGATTAAGCTAGGACGTGGATCCAACGTGTAAAGTTTCCAACCATCAAATCCAAACAACATCTCATATCCACCGTTGGATCATCATACAACTAGTCCAACATCACTATTCCCCAATGAAGATCTACATTCAAAAGCAGGGAAGTATTTCCCACCTTCCCATTTTCTCTTTCTAAAACAATAGTAAATCCCCACAGAATAAATTCATAAAAAAAAAAAAAAAAAATGGCGTCAAAAACTTTGCAGGGAAATAGACCAATTAGCAGCACTATAAATTCATCTCCTCTCCCTCTATTTTCTCACACAAACAACAACAATATTAACAGATTTTACCCATTTCTTTGCAAATTAAAACCCAATAATCAAAATTTACCACTTTTTTCCAATCTTTTACCTAAATTTTCTGGGCAAGACTCAGATTCTCTCTCCTCAAATTGCTTCAAATCTTATAAAAAGCCACTTAATCTTCAAGCATTCTCTGTAAAATCTTTCAAAGTAAGTGTTTTATCTTTGAAAGCTTAAATCTTTTTTTTTTGGGTTTTGGTTATGTTGTAGATGATTGATGATAATTATGTAAAGTTGTGATCTTTCTTTTTTTGTTATGGCGTAAGATGGGTTGATGTCCAAAACATTTTAGGGATTTTTGTTAGTTGAAGATTAGATTCATATGGAAATAGAAGTATACCATTTTGGGTTAATAGATATTGAGATAATTTCCATTTTTGTAAAAATTATTTTAGGTGGGGTCCAATCAATCTTCTTCCAAATATATCTATGTGGGTAGTTTTAATCTTCAATTGTTTTTATGTGCTAGATATTTAACTTTAATTATCTACTATCAAGAAAAGAAATTTGATTACCTTGAGATATTAAATATTTGATCAACTATATATGGATTCTAAATATTTGTTTGGTAAATGGTGAGTACTGAGTATAATATCTAATTTAGAGCAAGTGTAATAGTTTATAAAGTTTCTTTTTTCTTCATTGTGGTTTTAGCCTACATCTGCACCATTCTATCATAAACTATTGAACTTAACTCCTATAACAAACTGTATTTGTAAACTATATAAAACCTTGATTGGATCAATGCATTCGTTGTACACTCGGGTGTACCATGTAGCATAGTGCACACCCTAGGTATCTTCTGCTTAATGCTGATTTGGAGCCTCCAAATTCCAAATGAGCTACTTATAAAAGAAAGCCTTGGTGTATCATGCGCATGGTACACATCAATTGTAGAATTGAATAAGATATCATGAATCAATCCTCAAGTCGAAAAAGGGATTTTCTCTTGTTAAAAATCTGATTCTGGTTTTCTCAAAATAACAAGATGATCATTGAGGATTTTTTGTTTTGTCATCTAATTTTCCATTTTTGACAGAGATCCGAGAGCCTAGAGAAAGAAAAAGAAATGACAATAGCACCAGCTGTTCGAATTGCTGACCGGAAAGTAATTGTAAAAGACCGGACCATCCTTACCGGAGTTCCAGACAATGTGATAGCAACCTCGGGCTCATCATCTGGTCCGGTTGAGGGAGTTTTTATAGGGGCGGAGTTCGACCAACCGAGCAGCCGCCATGTGGTGTCATTAGGCTCTCTTAGAGATGTCCGTTTCATGGCATGTTTCAGGTTCAAGTTATGGTGGATGGCCCAAAAAATGGGTGACAAAGGTGGTGAGATACCTTTGGAAACTCAGTTTTTATTGGTTGAGACCAAGGATGGGTCCCACATCGAATCAGACGATGGAGATGAATCCAATCAAATCATCTATACAGTGTTTCTTCCTTTGGTTGAGGGTCCATTCAGGGCTTGCCTACAGGGGAACACACAGGATGATCAGTTAGAGCTTTGTTTAGAGAGCGGGGATGATGAAATCAAAGGGACTTCATTCGCTCATTCTCTGTTTGTGAGTGCAGGGACTGATCCCTACGCCACGATCTTTGAAGCGATCAGGGCCGTTAAATCTCATCTCAAGACGTTTAGGCAACGTCATGAGAAGAAGTTACCTAGCATTATTGACTATTTTGGGTGGTGTACTTGGGATGCATTTTACAAAGAAGTTACCCAAGAAGGCGTTGAGGCCGGATTGGCTAGCCTCTCTGCTGGTGGGACCCCACCTAAGTTTGTGATCATCGATGATGGTTGGCAATCTGTTGAGGTGGATCAACAAAAGGAAACTTCATCGGAAGAGGATGAACTAGTGCCAAGACTAACTGGGATTAAGGAGAACGAGAAGTTTCAAAAAAAGGATGACCCTAGCGTAGGGATTAGGAATATAGTAAATATAGCTAAGGAAAAATACGGGTTGAAATACGTGTACGTTTGGCATGCAATTACAGGATATTGGGGTGGAGTCCGCCCTGGGGTTAAGGAAATGGAAGAATATGAGTCACTAATGAAGTACCCTAATGTGTCTAAAGGAGTTGTGGAAAATGAGCCGGTGTGGAAGAGTGACCCTATGAAGGTGCAAGGGTTAGGGCTAGTGAACCCAAAGAGTGTGTACAAGTTCTACAATGACTTGCATAGTTACTTGGCTTCTAATGGGATTGATGGGGTTAAGGTGGATGTCCAATGCATCTTAGAGACCTTAGCCACGGGGTTCGGTGGTCGCGTGGAGCTCACTAGGCAATACCACCAGGCTCTCGATGCTTCTGTGGCTAGGAACTTCCCCGACAATGGTTGCATCGCCTGCATGAGCCACAACACCGATGCATTGTACTGGTAATTTTCTTCTTCGCCTCCTCCTTTCACAAAGCTTTGGTTGTTTTCTTTTCCCTGCTTTCTAATATTGGATATTGTGATGAAGACTTTATAATATTCCTTTTTATGAGCTAATTTAACCAGTAAAATCTTTGAGAACTCGTACCCAAGAATGGTTTTGTCTTTTGGCACTTTGTGACATAAGATCTTATACTCCTAAATCTTTAAAACCAACCATGTTGATTGCAGGAAGTATTATGCATTAACGTTGTAATCTGTTGTGTTGTGAACAGCTCAAAACAAACCGCGATTGTCAGAGCATCAGATGATTTTTACCCACGAGATCCCGTGTCACATACCATCCATATTGCAGCCGTGGCTTACAACAGTATTTTCTTAGGAGAGTTTATGCAACCTGATTGGGACATGTTCCATTCAGACCACCCTGCTGGTGAATATCATGGTTCAGCTAGAGCTATCAGTGGTGGACCAATCTATGTCAGGTACATAAATCTGTGTAGTCTTTGATCTTATTAAGGGTCCATTCTCTTCCCCTTAATCTTCCTATGTGATATTATCGAACTTATTAGAACTTATTCTAGTTGTTAGTTGAACTTGTGTATCCCTTACTAGCCCAAAGACTTGACTAATAATAACCTATGAGCCGTGGTCCTATATTTTAAACTTACTTAAACATATTAGCCCTGAAAGTTATAATCTGAAATTAGTATCCCTGAACTTAACTTATCTGAACTTAATAACACTTAATAACTTGTTAGGACTTATTAGCCATGTGCTTAACTTATATGAACTTTTTCCTGAAATAAGTGAAAATAAGTTGGGGAAAACAAACCTACGTGTGATACCTGATTGAATTTATATCATTTATCGTTATCTGATTTTTGTGTTTGTGTTACAGTGATGCACCAGGAAAGCACAACTTTGATCTGCTTAGGAAGCTTGTTTTGCCTGATGGATCAGTTCTCAGGGCCCGTTTGCCTGGTAGACCAACCCGTGATTGCTTGTTCAGTGATCCAGCTCGAGACGGTGTTAGGTATGGCACCTCTAAAATCTAAGCTCGTTTATCTAGCTTGTTATAGTTTATGATTCTAAAGTATAATGTCTAACTTTTAATTTCCTGTGACAAAAATGCAGCTTGTTGAAGATATGGAACATGAACAAGTACACTGGGGTGTTAGGAGTGTACAACTGCCAAGGGGCAGCATGGAGTAGCACAGAACGAAAAAACACCTTCCATCCTACCCGACCCGAAGCCATAACGGGTGTGGTCCGTGGCCGAGATGTCCACCTCATAACCGAGGCTGCAGTGGACCCCAGCGACTGGACTGGGGATTGTGCTGCCTACCGTTACAGGACTGGTGAGGTTATCACCTTGCCGTACAATGTAGCTTTGCCTGTGTCCCTCAAAGTCTTGGAATTTGAAATTTACACTGTAACACCCATCAAGGTCTTAGCACCAGGTTTTAGCTTTGCCCCATTTGGGCTAATAAAAATGTTTAATGCGGGTGGAGCCATCAACGGGCTAACCTATCAAGTCAGGAGCGGAGCCCGAGTGGAGAATGGTATGACCCATGGTGATGAAATGATAGGGAAGGTCCAAATGGAGGTGAAAGGTTGTGGGGTGTTTGGGGCTTACTCTTCAATAAGGCCCAAGAGATGCCGAGTTGGGTCCGAGGAGATCAAGTTTGAGTATGATTCCGGGTCAGGTTTGGTCACCTTGAGTTTAGATCAAATGCCAGATGAGAATAAGGAAGTTCACATTGTTGAGGTTGAGTTGTGACTTGTGAATTATGAGTTCGTAGTAGTGCTATATTCTTTTTCCCTTTGCTCTCCTATATGAAAATGTTGGAGGTGCACAATAGTGAGGGATCTATTCTTCTGCTCAAAAGCGAGGATGTAAACTTTATTGTTACTAAATTACTGTAAGAATGTACTCTGATTTTGGAGGATAATTATAGTTATGAATTTGGCAACTCAAATGCTCCTGTTACTCTGTTAGACATTATTCATGGTGCAGAAACTGTAGTGCATTAATTCATAATCGATTTTCCTGAATATCTAAGGGTACTAACGCTTATATTACGGAGAAAGACAATAAGTGGTAAGTGTGTATGCGAGATCCATTATTTTTACACAAGTACAACATATTAACATTAGAGTTGACAAATAAGTCATTTCGATTAATATATAACTGAATCAATTTAACTCAAGTCATAATTGGATGACGAACCATTTTTTTTATGTTTTGTGTTACGATTATATTATGATAGATGTCAACATTATTTAATCGTATTAACTTCAGTTTGATTTAGAAAATCAAGTCATATAATTCTAGGTGCAAGTTAGAAGTAGATCAAGTAAATTTGCACTAGAAAACAATTCAGATTGATTAATTCTATGGTGGAATATCTATATTTGGTATACTGTATGACTGTATACTTGTATAGGGTCCTATCGTGCGAAATTATTAGTCATATTTACTATTTTAAGATGTTCCAAGAAAGTTATCACTTTTTCTAATTGATTATTCTTATTCTATTAGATTATACTATATGTCACTACTTAAATTATCTCTCATGCATCTCCACGTCCAAACCAAAAAAAAATCAATATGACAATTAATTGGAAACAAAGCGGGTATATAATGATGCTAAACCATGAGGTGGAGGGTCCCTACTCCCTATAGAGAGCTTGCCTATAGTGAAGTTTAAGTATCGTGGCATTGTGTTATTGGTGTAAAGATGGTACATCTTTTGTTACTATGGCAAAACAATATTCAAATGGATGAATCAATGTGCTTAATTCTAGAGTATATAGTTATATTCCCTCTCAAGAATTAGTCGCATAATAATTTTCTATACCAATAATTCATCTTCAAGCATAATGAACTTTCTCGTCAAAAAAAAAAAGAGCATAATGATCTTTAGTGTGAAGATGAAACAAGTATATATTCTTTTTTCAGAATATTATCACAAATTACAAGAGTGTGACAATTTAGCATAGAATGTATTGATAAAAAAAACATCGCTTAAAGTGCATCCTCTTCTTTGACAGTACAAAATTAATGTCGGACAATGAAAGTAGTTTTTCATTAATATATATGCAAATTAGATCCACAAATTAAAGCAGCAATCAACAAATTAATTCCACAATTCAAAAGAGTAACACAACAAGACAAGCCTAAAATACAATACAAAATGGGAGAATTCATAATCACTGAGAAATAGTACAAGTTAGTGATTTTGCTTATGTATTTACATATAATTGATCAAAATTGGAATATGTCTAAATTTCATTTCACCTATATAACTACACTGATTTTAATCTTCCGCGTCAAACCTTCTTTTACCACAATTATCGATAATCCCACAATAAATGAGCTATATGAAATCTCTAAATAACTCATTCTCCAGGTCCATAGCATAATCTAAGTCATCATTTTGCTCAACTTCTCCGGGAACTGAATGCTGCTCATTTGGCGTGCGTCTAACATTCCCATGAGCTGCTTCTGGTGATTGATTTCCCATGAGGAGCTCCATGAACCTAGTTTGTTGCAGTTCATCTTCACTCTGCTGTTGTTCAGCAGTATGCAGCAGCATCGATCGCTCTTGGGATCTCCCTCTTTGCTCGGTATGAGTTACAACTGGATGCTGGTCTATTCGTGTTAGCTGCGAGAACATTTCCCTTTGATTACCCCACTCCTCATTTATCTTTTGCACTTCATCTCCAATTGTCAGCCTATCTTCCGTTATATGGTTTATATTTTGGACATCAACTATCTGGCTAGCTTCTAAAAGAAACAAATCGCGAATTTATAAAACAAGTTAGCAAAGATAAGGACCAAGAAGAGGAATTGGCAGTTATGGTCTCATGCAAAGTGGCAAACGGGTCGTCCAAATCAGGTCCTAAGTCTCCCTCGGTTGGTGTTGGGTCGGGTCATAATAAGGTTTTTCTATCATAATGGATTAATCAATATTAGACATGCTAATTTACAGGTTGACTCAGGTCAATTTCAGCTCAGGTGAAAATGGGTCATACATTTTCAGGTGACGTGTGGGTTTAATTTGTGTAATCAGAAACAGGCCAATTAAGCCAAGTATAGTAATGGGGTTCAATAATATCAAGACATAAGAAGAAGAAAACATTCAAGACACAAGGAGCTTGAGCAAGAGGAAAGAACGATAAGAAATATAAAAATACCTCTGATGGCAAGTTTTTTTGTTTCTTCATATTCCTTGGACATTTTCATGAGGGCTTCTAGGTCAAGTTCCATGCCCTGTTACATAAGTTCAAGTTATGAAGAAACGACCAGAAGCGAAATTACAGTAATAATTTCAAAAAGGATTCAGGCATTTCTTTTCAGTTGTAATTCACCTTACAAAATGACAAGGAAGTTCCAAAGACAGCATAAAAAAGGAGCAAAGCAGGGAATAACGAGGGTAATCACCTTCTTGTAGTATAATTAATTGTAAACTCTAATAAGTTTGTATGTTAGAGGGCAAGTAGAAACAGAAATCAGGGTTTCTTCTAGATAAGGGCCAAAAAGGTCTGACGTTCAAGTCAACAACCACCACCACCTCCTCAAAGTGGATCATTAGTGACTAAAAGTTGTGTTTCAATTTCACAAGCTTTTGTGAGTTTTAAAGCATTAACCTGTTTAAAATCAACAGAACTTGAGAAAGAGTTTCAAGCAGCATAGACATATTTTCATAGTGATAGCATGATATTCAGTCACGTAGGTGTGTGATATTTATTTATTTTTTTGGGATGGGGGTGGCTCTATGCATCAAATGCATGAATACTAGAAGATAATGATACCATGACGAATCTAAAGTACAGTCAGCAACAAACATAGCAACGCAAAAATATGAAGCATACCATGTCCAAGTGAAGATGACGTTCAATGTCATTATTAGCCAACAATCTGAAAAGGAAAAGCAGCAAGTTAAGACCAATCATACAGCTAAATTCATATAAGCTAATTCTTAAATTAAAATTTAAGATTGGGACATACTTTTCATGCATCTTCTTTATGCAAGCATTCTGCACATTAACCAACTCCTTTATCCTCTCTTTATCAGAATAATCATTTGTGTTAACAAAGCCAAACAAAAATGCATTCTTCTCTAGCATCCTTTTGACCAAAACAGATGCTACTTTGATTCCCTTTTCTTTAGCATTAACAACCAGAGCTTTCAGTCGTCTTAACTCTCCTGTCAAGTCCATCATAAGATTAGTCACCTCTGAATGAAAGGTTGGGGGTGAAAAGATATATGCCAATCAATCAAAGATTAAAGAAGACATGAAGACATCTAGTGGCCTTCTATTTCTAAACAACACATACAAGAGGTTTCTGTAATACAGCAATAAGTGAGACTAAACTTAACGATTTATAGATCACCTTATATATCTATCAAATTTTTGGAGTATATTAGCAGAAAGGACAGAAATATTTTACGATATTTTCATGACATCAGGGACAATAAAGCTTTCTTGTCTTTTAACAGATTGTGTGTCTCTACCAAACTACCAACTACCAAGCTCGTATCTAAGATGAAAGCCCTTGAAGAAAACTGAATTCCCAGGATGACTACAAGGGAAAGTAACTATGAAGACTATGTATAGTTAACTGCCCAAAAAAGGAAGACTATATATATAATTTATTAGGCACCTAATTACTAGGGGGAAAGAGCAAGAATAATCAGTCAATGATAGCTTCTTCTGCTGTGATGTATGATAGGCATTGATCTATCTAAATGACATTGCATTTAAATTTAAACTCAAGAATGAAGTGGCAAAAGTTGATTTATACATAGGAAAAAGCAACGTCATACCAAGAGATAGATAGATCTTGATTGGAGGCTTGAATGGCTGTGTCTCATAGAGACAATAGAGGACATAGAGGGCGCCCAATCTTTGTGACAAAGAATTGGTGGGGATCATGTGACCTGCTTAGGATGGCAGAAAGAAGAAGATTATAAGTATTCATCCAACAACAAAAGTATACAAATTTTAATCAGACAACGACAATCATTTATCAAGACTTAAGAAGCGCAGAATATCAGCAACCAACCAGAACAAATACTACATCGTAGACTAGCAATACTACAACAACACAAGATTCACTTTTTAAAACAGGGGACAATAGAAGGAACTTGTCCAACTCTCAATACGTGAATGATAATCCAATTAATATATGGGTAAAACAGTATAACATCAAATTTCTTTATAAAACTCGTGCTAGATCCTAGACCAGTGAATCACGCTCCGCGTTTCAAGTTTGTTATCCTAACCTTGAGAAGCATATTCATCTTTCTAGCTGGCTATGATGATATAGCAAGATTAATTAAGTTGTGAGAAGTTTCAGCACCAGAACTTTAGAAATAGGATCTGAAACCCATAAGAGCAATAAGAAAAGAGAGAGAGATGGGAGTTAAAAATGGAAGAAGCCAAATTTTGCACTTTTAAACAGAATGGAGTAACTACTAGGAGTTGGATTAACCCTCCTGATGAAATGCCTGAGTAAGCAGTAACCTCTTCATGCCATTGTCGTCACAAACTTTATTAGTTCTGTAATTTGGAATTTGAATGCTTCCCATGAGTACAAGAAAGAAAGGGATTACAGTTAAGAAGTGAAGTTGCTTCTGTACGTGGCTAGTACGGTAACTCAGAGACTCACAGGCAAAGAAAATGTCAGAAAGAAAGGCTAGCTATCTCAGATTAGCATGAGAAATCACACTTCTTTCCTCTCTTCCTCCTCCTGTCAACTAAAAAAATACTTAAAGCTTAGAAAATGGTCTCGCACTTGCTTGATGGTGCCCATCTTGAGGATTGTTGATCCAACCTTGATTTCGTCCTTAAATTGGCACCAAACAGAAGGTAGCGAAACACCAAAAGTGAGATTATATACATGGACTATTTCTTAACTTAATCCAATATACTGCTAAAAGTATATATACTAATCCAGTGGGCCAATTTTTCATTTTGGAGGACTGAGTCATAAACATAATCGGACATCCAAATTATCTATCCTTCTCTAGTTGCACGACACATTATATCAATCCAATTGTTGCTTCTAACCATCATTTATGTCCTCCATCGGGTGTGATGGAGCAGGCCAGGAGTACATTTCAGATGCACAAAGTGAAAGTGGGTCAATGATAATCCTTGAGCGTTCCTTGATATGGTAGATTACTCCAAATATAGATGGAGAAAGGATAAAGCACATCAGTTGACATGGGAGCAACGGACTTTTAGGACAGTTCTACTAATAGTCTGTCATCTCCTTAAAGTAGAGAAACTCACACTGCAGAGACATAATTCAATAGATCGAGACAGAAGTCACAGAACCCCGAGAGTCAGGGCAGTCCTCTTCCTATGTCTGCTAGAATCACTCTTAAGCTTCAACTATCAAATTGAAGGATACCACTCACTACTCTAACTAGCTAACAGACTGACAGGAGAAAGAGATATAAAACATTTCAGTCTGCTTTGTGAGCCATGAACAACACTGCATACTCTGCTTTGTGAGTCACGAGTATCATCACACACTCTTTGTACATTTCATTAGATAATTATATGATTTCATTTTACATACATAGCAGAATCCTTTTCCAGATCAAACATATTAAAGCATAACCTACTAACTTATCAAGTCAATTCCGCTCTAACTGACTTCAAGATAATATGGATTGAAAAGGACTTAGAGGATAACACATAAATTGATGATAAAACGGCCAAAAGGGATAAACAACAGTAAAAGAGCCAGGAACAAGCAAAAACTATTCTTGAATGAATTCATGAATCAAGATACATTTGGTATAACCAGCAGGATATAAATTCAGCAGTTCTTAACATTTTCAGGCTCTACAATATAAGTTTGCATATACGCTAATTAGCTAGATACATCGATTCGCACTCGACTACAGGAAACAGTAAAAGTGGACGGACTAGTGGTGATTTAAGGATTCATGACAATTTCCACCTCGCTTAACAAACATAAAAGATGTATCTTGAAACAAACTGTACAAATGTACAATGTGTCAATATTACGTGATTAAGAATCAAAGAAGTAACTTACTTATAGTATGGCTGTAAAAACATTGCATAAATATCGTTAAGCCGGTAGAAGGTCGAGCATCAAATATGTAGGAAAACTTTCGTTCAAGCCACAATTTTTTCATGTCCGTCAACGTTTTGAGCTCTCCCTGAAAGCAAACATATTCATTACTAGATGTCAAGGCAAAACATGCTTCGGCATCCAAATATACAGTAACAAGACAAAAAAAAAGTATGTGCAATAACAAAGCCAAGAGCAAGACACTACTTCCGGAGAAAAACCCATTGGAAAGCTGGAAGACTACATACACAGGCATGTGGAAAAAAAGGTCAACCAACAAAGAAAAGAAGCATCTAGGATTATATGGGACAAAGAAGGGAAGTGGCAAATTGACAATATATTTTCACACCTCCCCCAAAAAAGGCTCAAATTTGACCAATTATATCAATCAAATCAACTGTAGAAAACATTAATCATATGCTAGAATATAATGGGGCTTGGAAATCTGACAACCAGTCCGAGCATACCTCGGAAAACTCTTTTATAAGATCATCAATATCTAGCTTACAATGGGAAAAATCCATTGTATGCAACATATAACGAAAACCTGCAGAAAAACAAAACTGTCAGCATTCATTAAATCATACAAGTGATGCAACTACTAAAACAGGCCATCAAAATAATCAAGTTTAGATTTTATCATGTCATGAAAAGAACATCGGACATATTTAAGTTTATAAGTCGAAATTGGTGAAAAATTGTGTTCAGTTTTACTGGAAGAATTATACCCCTGAAGCAAGAATTGACAAGAGAGAAAATTCGAAAAATATATGGTTTGGGAAAAGTCCCCAAATTTGAGTTTCAGAAAGAGCCAAAAACCGAGATTTGTAGAGCAACGAGCCAACAACAACAAAAACCCAGATTTCTAAATTTAATCAAGGATGAAATTCTACTTTATATCAAGATTAAAATGCCAAGCGTTTGCTAGAGTTGGTGTTCTTTAGTAAAAAAAAAAAAAACACTTGAAATATTCAGTTGTGTTCTTTCTTTTCAATCTGAAATTCAAGTCACGAAAAGCTCTTAATTCAATATTTAGCTTGCAGCACCATCAATCAAAATGGTATTACAATAGTCATCTTAATCTATTACTCCCATCCGTCCCAAAATAGAGTTCCAGTTTTACACGTACGTCCGTCCAAAATAGATTTCCCATTTCGCTTATTTGGTATGGATCCACCAATTAAAATTTTATTTAGGCTTTTATTTTTTATTATATTACCCACTTCCCACATTCTCCCTCCTCAATAAACGATTCATGAATAGTGTACTGAACTTCGATTTTTATTTTGATTTAATACATAACGTCCCACTTATGATTTCTCCTTATCTACTTGTCTTGAAAGAAATGGGAAGCTCTATTTAGGGACGTAGGGAGTATATATATACACTCACACAAACCACATTTTCCTTAAAAATGCATATAAAAAAAAAGTTCATGATCAAATCTATCATTGATCATCAAGATAAAGGACTTATCCATTCTTTTTGTTGGGTTGTATGACCCAAATTTTGTGGCCCAATAATAATGGTTCAAAATGGCACAAATTTTAGTTATGCCCAAATCTACTACATGGTCGGTGCATGTTGTAGAATTCTCAATGGGCACATTATACAAGCATGCTTTCACATGCTTTAAGGCTCACAAGCATCCAAGAGTCCACCCACAATCCTCCCATGTTTCCATGCTCCGACCCTCTTAGTAGAGAGAATTACCTACAATGTAGGTTTTGTTATTAGCTCCATCATGGAGGTTCCGCTCTTTAAAATTACTATAACTTTCAGAGATTATAATAAACACAATCACTAATCCACTATCCTTGGTAATACTCTTTTGTGAGTTTCTATAGTGAGTTTTATTGTATTACTTCACCCTTAAAAAAAATTTAAGGTTCTTGTACTTCTCTCTATTTTCCTATAGTGGATTTTCGGGTGCGTCGTCCATGGGTTTTTTGCCTCTATTTGATAAATTTTCCCACGTCGGATATTGTATCCATCTTTTACTACTTCCTTGCCACATATTTCCAACTCTATTATTTTGTTCAATCTCTACATCTTTAATTTCTTCCGCCATTCTGCACTCACAACTCTCATCTTTTTAGAGTTTTTGTCATAAACAACGCTTTTATAAACACTTTTTCGCGAAAAACAACCTTTTAAATTTTTTTTTTGCAACTTACAACCTTTTTGAAACTTTTTTTGCGAGATGAAACCTTTTTTGAAACTTTTTGCGAGATGAAACGCTTTTCTATTTTTACGTCATTGACCGTTAACTTTTTGCCTTTGACCGTTAACTTTTCATTGACCCTCACCTCATGCCTTCTTCTTCTCCGGCACAGGCAGGCACACCACCACCGTCTACAATCACGACCCTACAACCGACCACCACCACCGACTATCCGCCCATCCTTCCTTGCAAACCCGGCCTTGCACCATACCGGCCAACAACATCCTCCTCAACCAGCCCCTCCCACCTCCTCCCAAAATCAAAGTTGCTCTCCTCCCCGCGCTGCTGCCTCGCCGGCGTCCCAAGCTCACCGGAGCCACGCCTACCCCCTTGCGTGGTCTTTGTTCTTTGTTGTGCTTCGTTCCCCTGCTCGGTCATCTCACTCATCTTCGTGGTGGTAGTGTTGGGTCGCACCCGCGCTTTGTTTCGTGCTGCCCCGCTTTCGCTGTTTCGTCACTCCTCCACGCCCGCAGCTGTGCTTGTTCTGCCGCCGCGCTGCTGCCTTCCGGTTCCTCGCCGCCACCGCGCTTCTTCTCTCCCTCTTATGCTTGTGTCGGTTGGTATTAACCCCTTTTCTCTTTCCCTTATTCGATTTTTTTATGATTTTGGGGAAGGTTAGCGGTGGAAATTTCGGGGAGGAGGAAGGAAAGTGGAGGTTGGGGGTGGTGGGGGGTGGTGATTTCGAGAAAGGGGGAAGGAGAGTGGTGGTCTCGCGTGGTGGTTGCAAGGAGGATGAAGGAGAGTGGTGGGCGGGGGTTGGTGTTCGGGGAGGGAGATGGAGTGAGGAGAGAGATTGGAGGGTGCAATTGACGGTCAACGCACAATATTTAACACTCAATGACGGAATTCCAGCAAAAGGTTTCATTTCGCAAAAAAAAATTAGTTTTAGGTTTCATTTTGCAAAAAAATTTGGTTTTAGGTTGTAAGTTGCAAAAAAACTTTTAAAAGGTTATTTTTCGCAAATAAGTGGTTTTAAAAAGTTGTTTTTGACAAAAAACTCTACTTTTTATTATATTATGTAAAAGGTACACATTACACATACACATAGAGTTGTACCAAATTTATACATTAACACAAAATGCAATAATGTGTCCGCTTTCCCTGCCTTATTTTGAAAGACTCAATATTGATGGTTACAATGGTAGAACTAATTCTTAAATCAATCTCTTCACCTCGTCTCAATCACAGTAAGTCTAAATTAACACAAACAGCTCATTTCAAACATGCAGCTAAGAAAGACATGATTACTTGAATTGTGATAAAATGTACACACCTTTTGGTGAAAATAGACATTGAATATGTAGTGTTTCTTCTTCTAAAACAAAATTGTGAATCTTCTCTAGTTCCAATTTTCTCTATAAATATACTTAACTTAGATATGGAAGACAACATTATCAACATTGTGAATTACTTGCAACAAATAGACTATTACACTATTCATACACTCCCTTAACCATCTACTATGATTAACATGTAAGGTTAAATACAACATTGTGAAGACAGCATTATTTGATTCTAGACACCTTTTATATAGACGACATATTGCTATGGATGTTGAAGGATACCTCACAATTGCACAGTGATCTTGTTGTACACTTGTACATACCAATTGGGAACGGCTCTATAGATGAGACCAACTGCTATTTTGAAACCAAGTTGTCAGGTAGTACATATACCTTATAAGGTTATATATATAGAGCCTAGAGGTGCACAAAATGACTGGAAGACAGCTAGCAAGAGATAACTACACCAGTTACTCACATAGATTTACTTCGATGTGCAATCAATTGGGTTGACTAAGAGGGAAAGATCACAGCTACACTTGCCATTGATTCACCATCAAAATGAATCAAAACAGCAGCCAAAGAAGATTAGCATTTATTAGGGAAAACCAAGAAATAATAGAAATTAGTAACAACTGATGGCTCAGCTACATCCAATTTGCAAATGCCAACTCCTCATTTGGAGAGTTTCCTGAGGGTGTAATCCAGCTATACAAAGACGATTAAGTAACCTTGCATGGCTTGTTTACATATTACCATCAATATGCACTGTATCGATTTACCAAAAGAATCACTAATGTGCCCATTTTGCTTTGATTACGTGCATTTGCTTCATGCAAATTTGAGAGTCTCCTATCCTGATTATGCTATAATTAATCTGAAATTTTTCATGTTAGTTATTTATAGGACAATTGAATGCAAAAATTCTACAATTACAATTAATGGCCGTGACTGGAAAGGTGTTACATTCTCTTTCTTTTTTTGTCTTTTTTGGTATCTATAGTCTATAGATGTCTTTTGTTTACCTTAATTATGTTTTATTATTATTTTTGTAATCATTTGGGGTCCTGGTGGATTAAGGTATGGAAAGGCCTGGGATGATACCAGCCAAAGCCTGAAGGTGACATCAATTTGTTTGATGGTGAGAGTTTATGAAATGGGGTTGTGCGGCGGCATGAATCTAGGCTGCTTGGGTTCTGGTGGGAGCAGAATTCCATGTGCTAGAAGCTCACACACACACCGTCATTCTAAAGCTACTCATTTTATTAACAACAATACATACATGAACTACAATTGACTAAACTACAGGGGATTTGAAGATGAAGTCATCACCAAATTATACCCTCACCACACTGAATTGATTGGCAACCATGTGTCATTAATTTATTCTCATGATTATACCTTCTTTAACAATCAATTTTCAGGATTAAATTCTAAGTGAAATTGGAGTCATGATTTTGAATAGAATCAATGGTTTTGATGAATACAGCAATTTGTAATAATATATAGCATAATTCTATACCCTTCAATTCGAGTTTGATCATTTAAATAACTAAACACAAACCACAAAAAAAAAAAATTAACTACCTTTAATAAATAGTCACTGATGGACAACTCAAAACACATTCAAATTACATCAAAACAATCAATTTTTGTTTTTCAATTTTACGTTTTCAAAAAAATTGAAAGGTTCAAGGAAACTTACCTGGTGGCCGAAGCAATAGCTGGGGAGGTCGTCTGATTCCGGCGAGGGGAAGGGCTAGTCGCCGGCGTCGCGCGAGGAGGAGGAGCGGCGTATGGCAGTGTCAGTGTGTTGTTGGGGCTGTTTCACTGTTTACTGTTTCAATCCGTCTTGTGTGGACCTGGTTCACAGTAAAATTAGTGTGCACCAGGCTCACGCACGTGAATCGGGACACACACTACTATAATACACATAAATCCACTATATCACAAACAGATACACTATATGAAAGAGAAATACACTATATCATAAACAAATACACTATAAAGCTGAAGAAACACTATCACAAATAGACACTATAGCTCTTGCCAAAAAAAAATCAACACTATAAAGCATGAGAAACACACTATACCACATACAAACACACTATATCGAAACTGACTATATTATCCTAATCTTCTATAACAGGTTCAATTGTACAATCAATTGCAATACACGGAAACACACTCTATCACAGACAGATACACTATATTAGAAAGAAATACACTATATCACAAACACATTATAGCACAAAGAAATACTATCACAAATAAACATACTATAGCACAGAGAAACACACTATACCACACAGAAACACACTATATCGAAACTGACAGTATAATCCTAATCTTCTATAACAGGTTCAATTATATTGTACAATCAACTATATCACAAAAACAGAAAAACAGAGTAAGAACTTCAAGAGAGAAAATGAAGCGATTATGAGAAAGAAACGAAAAAGCAAGGAAATTTGAGGAGAGAGAAAGACAAAATTGTAGAAGTTGTAATCATTACAATCTACATAACATCTATTGGGTGCACACTAATTAGTGTGCACCGGGTTCATACGAGTTTTTTACTTACTGTTTAGTTGTATACAAGTGCTTTGATTTATACAAGGAAACCAAATTGTTTTCGAAGTTGCTAGCAGGTGTTGACACTTGATACTTTACATACATACTCTCCTCTTAGAGAACCCTGCTTTACCAATGCGTAGATGGTGCACACATCCGTATAGTAAGGAAGGTAGGGGTGAAAGTTATTCGGATAAAAATCGAAATCCAACCCAATCCAAATTAGTAATTCGGATTGGATTTGAACTGTGTTCGGATTGGATTCGGATTGAGATTTTTCGAGCACTTGGATTGAGGGTAATTATCCGAAAAACCAATGTAACTAAATAGTAATATGCCTTGTAGTATGTATTATGGATTGGGCTAGATTAAGTGCTTAACTGATTTATTTAAATAAAAAAGCCCAATGCTTAAGTGGTGCTGTTGTATTCTATGTTGTTGAACTGAACCTGCTGTATTCTGTGTTGTTGTTTTTTTTTTTTTATAAGGTAAGGAGAAACCTTGACAAGTTGGGGGGATAAAGGGGATCCCAACTTGCCAAGGGTGAGAATCGATCCCAGGACCTCATGGAACCGAGAGGGAAGCTCTAACCTCTAGGCTATCCCTCACTCTCCTGTATTCTGTGTTGTTGGACTAAACCTCGTGTATTCTATTACGTTCTGTTGTAATGAATTATGGCCTATGGGTTTGTTATTAGTTTATTAATGGACTATGGGGTTTGTAATGAATTATGAATTTGTAAATTGTAAATCTATTAACTGTTGTTGTTGGCTTGTCGCGCCTAATTTATTTCATTAAAAAAATAGAGTTTTGAAAAATCGGATTTCCGGATCGGGTCCAATCTAGAATTAGAAATTTCAGATTGGATTGGATTGGATTGGATCGGATCGGATTAAAACTCTAATTGGTTTGGATTCGGATTGGAAAATTGAAATCCAAATTTTGTTCAGATCAGATTGGATTAGGCCCAAGTCCAAACCGCACACCAAACTTTCACCCCTAGAGGAAGGTGCGCACATGTTCATGGCCAACAAACCAAATGTACATGAATAACAAGTCAAATGAACACATGTACATGGCTAACAAGCCAAATGAACATGTGTACATCTCTGTTAGTATATGTTCATTGGTATTGGTCTTTATGTTCATAACCTAGTGCTTGATGTTCATCGTGTGCACCTTCCTCACCATACAGACGTGTGCACCTACTAATTTGCACTGTTTTACAGTTTTACTTCGCCTCTATTTTTCAAGTACTTTTTTTTCCTTCCAAATTCTGCCAGTATGATTTCAGTTGCTGACTTAATGGTTGCGGGTAGAGGTGGCAATGATGCGAGTCGAGTTCGAGTTTGAGCTATATTGACTCGACTCATTAGCATTTTGAGTCGAGTTTTGACCGAGTTTTGTCCGAGCTTTGACCGAGTCGAGCATTGATCGAGTTGAGCTTTGACCGAGTAGATTTCGAGTAGCTTGCAAGTGTCTCATGCTAAAAGCAACAATAAGGTAGAGCAATGTTGAATTTAGGTATTTTGCTATTGATAATTTGGGTATTCGAGAATCTCACGAGTTATCGAGTCGAGTCTCAAGTTGCTCAACTCGACTCACCAACGTCTCGAGTCGAGCTCGAGTTCGATTCGAGCTCACTCGAGTCGAGCTTTGACCGGGTCGATCTCGAGTTGCTGGCGAGTTATCTCGTCTCATTGCTACCCTTAGTTGCGGGCCTTGCGGCTACTCAGGGGTTGATTGTAACACCCCGACAATTCTCTCTTTTCTAAAATACTTTTTTTAATATAAAACATAGAGAATTATCAAAGTATTATCGCAAGTGTGAAAACGTGTCGGCTTATTCAGAATTTTGCAGCGGAAAACATAATAAATAAACTTTATAAATAAAACTTAGTCAACTACAAAAAGCATAAACTTAAAGTATGATAAATAGTCTAACAAGCTCTCCAATCCCGAACCCAATGATGTATCATCTTCAAACCTGTAGATGGACAATGCACTATTGATCCCTAGAGACTGCTCACCAAAATGGGTCATCACAGGATCAATAAGGCAAAGCCATGATCAACATACACAAACAAAAGCACGTAATCAGCAAAGCTGAGTACTACATACTAAATAAATAAACAATCTTAACATGATACTAATAAATAGTAAACAGGAATAAATAATAACATAATAACTTGCAGATAACTTTTACTGAACTAAACTTTAACAACATTCTTATTACTTTAAATGGAATAATCAATGGACCGAGTTGTCTAACTAAAACCAGCCTTCCCTTTGGAAGACGAAATACGGGCGCGACTCCGTATTCCGATGACCTACGATATCGAGGAACCTTTTGAATAAATAAAAAATAGGACACGGTGATCAATCCGGCCCCAGAAAAAGCCATGGCACGCTCACCATGTACCCCAACTCCTATTTGTCCAACACTTCAGACGTGCACCAGTCTAAAGCTATTGCTATCTAGTTTCACTTTACATGATTTACCAGTTATATATTACTTGTTATATATGACTCACAAGCAACACAAATAACAAAATCAACAAACAATCACAACTTTCTTTTTATCTTAGGATTAGATAAGTGATCATACAACTTAACAACCCAAGATTAATTCCAACTTTAATTCAATCTTTCTTATTTGTTGAACCTAGCCAACAACCAAACTACCTTTCATAGGTATAAAATATCACCTTACCAAATAAGGCCCTCGGTCCTTATAAAGCAGTGAAATACTCAAAAGGGAATAAATGATCAATCATGATCCAAACCAATATATATATTAATTCCCCCATGTGAATTAATAAAATAAAGTTCCCAACCATATGTTTGCATCAATCTTCCATACAAACATAATATAAATCTCATAGTCAACATGTTTCACACAAAGGCATAAAACATGCAAATCCAACATAATAGAAATCATATATGAACTCAACATAGTTCCTATACATGATACTACATAATTCTCATCCTTAAAATCATGATACTAATCCAATCAACGCATAGGTATGTACGTACCTTGTGTAGACAAAATTCGAGGCTACTTTAACAAGCTTAAAAGTCGCCTAAAGAATATTCTCCGCCTAAAACAACCAATATAAAATCCAAGATCAATCCCTTGTGAATTTACAGCAATAATAAAATACTTTAAACCATTCTTAAAAGTGTTTAAAAACCTTTCCCATTAATAAAACTTAAGTATTAAAGCCCCTTAGTATAATACTACTATACTAGTCAAAAACTCTCAAAACTCATGTTTAAAATCATAAACTCCAACATCAACACTCTTTTTAAATTTCCAGCAACATATAACATATTAAAACTCTTTTTAAACATGCTTAAATATATTTAAAATCATAAGAATAATCAATTTCATAAACTATAATATACTACTATGATTTTCCAACCTTTTAAACCCTAAAAATTCATGTTTTGATAAATTAAAAATCCAATTCAAACCTAATATGCAAATCTGAATTTTTATTTCTTCAATACATAACTTATATAAACTTAGATTCAATATTAAATCATCAAACTATAACTTTTTAAACATAAACAAATTAAAACAAAACTTAAAAATATAATCTTTGAATAAAACTTGAGGAGGAAGAAGGAAATCAAACCAAGCAAAGGAAGGAGGATGGCGCGCGACGAACAAAGGTCGTGGCTGGGTTGGCGCTCGCCGGCGTGATCGGCAGTGGCAGCAGCTGCTGCGCCGTCGACGGAGGAGAGAGGATCGAAGGGGAGTGCCGAAGGAAAGAGAAAGGAAGAAAATAAAAAGAGAGAGAAAGCAATGAGATGGCCGAAAATTTGGGAGGAAAGGAGAAGAGAGAAAATAACTTGCGTGGGAAAATTTGGGGTTTATGGGGTTTATATAGATTTCCCCTTGTGGGCTTAGGAAAAGGTAATTGGGCTTGAATTATAAATCATTTTCCAAGCCTAAGAGTGTTTGGGTTCCTCAAACCCATTTAAGAGTCTTTTTCCAAATCCAAAAAGTATTTCAAACATTTCAAATACTTTTCAAAGCATGACTTTAACAAAATATTTGACTTGCATAAATCATTAAAATAATTCCTTTGACTTTCAAATAGTCAACCTTTGAAGAAATAAATCATTAAAATACTAAAATATATTTAAATATAAATAACTATATATTTAAATATATTTATAAAATCCATAAAATTACGGGGGATTACATTAATGGTTGTCTTTATTTAGGAAAATATTTTTGCCATAATTAATTAGGTATCTATATATAAAATTATAGTTTTTATTTACCCTGTTAGTAATAATTAATTAGGTAACTATATACAAAATGATAATTCTTATCTAACGTCCTAAGGCGCCCGTTAGCGGGCTCGATATATAATTAGTGATAATAATAAAAATGGGTCATGACTATGAACCACTTTTTTGGGTTCATAGTTAAGGATAAAATGGTTCATGGTTAAGGATACTCTTACATATTGTAATTGTCTTTTCTCTAATAAGGTAATACTTACTTTAATAATTAGTGTATTTGTGGGATGTGTCACATGTTTGTGTGTGAGAGACTAGAAGTAGTCTTATGATAGGTGACTTCCTGTAAAAAATTTCAAGTTGTACATGCATGAAGACAAAATACGCCAAAATAACTTGTACTGATATGTGGACAACTATTGGTCTTAGATGCACATTTGGTGACAGTTGACTCAACCTAGTGTGTTAGAATTGCTTTATCATGTTTACGTAGCTTTCAAAGGAAAATACGAGATATCGGTTCATGAACCTATGGCATCTTAGGGGTTGTTCTCTACGACATAAAACAACTGAACTGAATTGAACTGAACTGAATTAAATTATAACTAATAGTAATGATAATAATTTAGCTATCATTAATTAATAAATATAAATTAATAAATAAATAATAGTAATAACAATATCAATATAATATAATATAATATAATATAATATAATATAATATAATATAATATAATATGATATAATATGATATAATATCATATAATATAATATAATATAATATAATATAATATAATATAATATAATATAATATAATATAATATAATATAATATAATATAATATAATATAATATAATATAATATAATATAATATAATATAATATAATATAATATAATAAACATTAATTGATGATAATAATAGTTTTTAATAATATAATATGTTAATATTCAATAATAATTATAATGATAAAAATATTATTTAATTAATAATAAATTTCATAATAATAAGTTATTAAATAATAATAACAATAAATTATTAAATAATAATAATAAATTATCTAATAATAATGATAAAATATTAACTAGTAATAATAATAAACTATTGAATAATAATAATAAATAAGAATTAAAAAAATAAAAATAAAGAATGATTTCAATGATATTATAATAAATCATATAGAAAAAAAAGAATTAGCAAAATAATAATTAGCAATATCAAAAAAATAATTAATAATATTAATATTAATAGTAATAATAATATTAAAAGCAATAGTAATAGGAGTAATAATAATAATAATAATAATAATAATAATAATAATAGTAATTGTAATAATAATATTAAAATTAATATTAATAATAGTAATAGTAATAGTAATAGTAGTAGTAGTAGTAGTGATAATAATAATAATAATAATATTAATGATAAAATAATCGTAATTGTAATAAGAATAATAATTATCATTGTTTTATTATCAGAGAAATAAATTAGGAACTTAATTGAACTGATTGGAACTGAACTGAACTGAAAATAAGTTGGGGAGAATGGGCTCTTAGTGTGAATAGAGTGTTTCAACTGCTAAGTATATATTCTCTTCAACTTATTTTTAGAAAATACAAGAAAAGTGTAGAAAAATTATAAGAACTTTTAAAAAAGTAAGTAAAAGTAGAGAGTGGTTTTGGAAAGTTCAAAAAAGTCAGGAAAGTTGATAAAAATTCAAAATGTTCAGAAAAATTTAGAAAAGTTAAAAAACTTCATATTAAATAAGATAAGTCCAATCTAAACTAACCTTCTACGCACGCGATGCGTATGTCAATTATTTTGGTATGTTCTTAAATTTCATCTAAATATGATTTTGAAAGTGTAACTATAGTACAAACTAATGTAACTTATAAAGTGTTTAGAAATTATGATGAACGTTTAGATGTAAAGTCTTATAGCCAAATTAAATTTGTAAAAGTTTTTTTTTATTGAGTAACCATTTTTCTAATTATGTCAAGTTACTTTGTTAATGCTTATTTAGTTTATTATTGGAATTTTAAGGAGACACCAATACACACCATGACCTCATCTTTAAATTAGGAAATGATGTAATTGTAAAAAAACTGAATATGCAATTATATATTTTGAGGACAAAAAAGACTTTTCATAGGGGGATAACATAGCTCCCCCCTTGGCTTATATAATAAAGATTTATTCTTTCTTTTAGGTTTTTAAAATTAAATAGGATGAACAATAAAAGAAAATTAAGTGAAGTTTTTTAGGAATTCTTATGTTTGTATTAACATAACCTTTTGTGTTAGTAAATCATTTCACTTTGTTAATAGATGAAATTATCCATTTTAATGTAATACTTGATTGTGTATTGATTGATAAAGTGTTTGATCGATATAATTTTCTTATTTACTTTTTCATCATGAATATATTACGTCTTGTGGTCAATTGTTTCTTTTTTCGATGGCTCAATTGTTACTTGATTGCGTTCAACATTTTAGGTAATTTTTTATGCCATATTTAAGTTTGACTTTATTTTTTTTCTCTTTTTTGGTAGAGCAGTTGATTTAATGAAAGGCAATTTAGTAAATTTATAGGGGGACACCATAGCTCCCCCTTCCCTTATATAATGAAGATAAGTATAACAGAACAAATCCTAATTCAATTAGTGAAGTGATGAACTTGATTGTAAGTTAACTAGTTTTTTTTTTAAAAAAAATTCAGTGCGAAATATGAATGTGTAAATATAGCATTTTTATTTGTGAATCTGTCTATTTGTATTACCAACTTTACTATATTATCCATTGTCAAAACAATTTGACCAACTGTATCTAGAGGTGAAAGTTCGGGGTACGGTTTGGAATTAGACCTAGTCCAATCCAACCTGAACAAAATTTAGATTTCAATTTTCCAATTCGAATCCAATCCAACTAGAGTTTAAGTTCAAACCAATCCAAGTCGAATTTTTAGACGCTAGAGTAGACCCGATCCGGATTTTCCAATGTCTTAGAACTCCATTTTTTCGATAAAATAAATTAGGCACGAGTATAAAAAAAGTTTTCGATAGTAGAAGTAATTTGTACAAGCCCATAATTAAGCAAGCACGAGCATCAAAATAAAGTTTTCGATAGGCACGATCATCAAATTAAAGTTTTTGATAATGATTAGGGAGTTAGCTAGTTAGAGTTTTAGGTGGGCTGACAATCAAGTCGGGTTGGGTCAATTTCAGGTTACTTACCCCTGACCCAAACCCGACCTGATTCTAATTTCAGGTCGAAAATCATAACTCGAACCTTTTCGATTTCGGGGTGACCCGAAACCAACCCAAAATGACCTAAAATGAAATTCAACTATACACGCTAAGTTATGAAAGTATGGGTTAATGACCCGAAATGAAATTTAGGTGATCCAAACAATGGGCTTGGCCCAATTCAAATAAGAATAACAAAAGATAGGTTTTATAAGTTATGAAAGTCTGGGTTAATTTCAGGTTGACCCGACTTCAAAATAACCCGACTTCTAAATCAGGTTATTCGGGTTATTTTCAGGTTCAAAAAGTCAACCCGAACCTAACCCATTATATTTTCAATCCGGGTTGGGTCGACCCAATTTTTATTTCAGGTTGAAAATTTCAATCCAAACCCGAAATTTCCAGGTGAGTTTCAGTTTGGGTTATCGGGTTGGCTCAACTTTTGCCAGCCCTAGTTTTAGGGGAAGAGAAGGGTCGCCCGACCATTTGGGTTCTTTTTTAAAAATATGTTAAGCCCATTCTTGATTATATAATTCAAAAGGTTACTTACTATTCGATTATTTTGGATTTTGGATCCAATCACCCGCAACCCGATTTGTTATGAAAATCCTTTTTTTTTTAAATTCAATTCAAATCCAACTCGAGAATAGCTTGAGTCTAATCCGAATTACTATTTTGGACCACTAATTCGGATTGGATTTGATTTCGATTTTTATCCGGTTAACTTTCAACCCTAACTATATCTTACCACTAATCATATGAATCACATGAGAATTATGATAAGTAGTCACAAAATAGTAAAACCGAAAAAAAGAAAACAAGATGTTAGAGAGAGAAAGTGTGAGAGTCCCAGTAAACCCTAGAAAAATCCCCCAAATTGATTTCCTTCAAGTCTATCTTCCCAATCTCGTTCCCCACGCCATTTCCTTCATCATCACCTTCTCTGGTACCTTTCGGCTGTCATTGAAGAGTCTCTTGTTGAGACTGCTTTTAATTCTAGCTCTTAGTAGCGTTCTATTCACTCCACTACAGTTTTCCCCAAATCAATTTAGTAGCTCTATTGCTAGTAATCATTCTCTTAAAGTTTGTCAGGATAATAAAGTGCCTGCTAAGCGTGCAATCTCTTCAATTTCTCAGTCTAGAGCCTCTCAAAAAGTAGATAATTGGTTTAGGGGATTTTATTATCTCCATTTCAAGTACAAATTTTATCAAAAAACTAGGGTTTACTGGGTTAGTGCATTAAATGCGAGTGAAGGTTTTTTTTTCTTTGTCTGATTTTGTGTGCGGTAGTGGAGTTATTTCTCCTTCTGCTGGTTCGTTATTATTACCCGTAGGAAGAGTTTCAGACGAGCTATTCCTTGCTGTGGATTTCATTAGTTGCTGCTTCAAGCCCATCTGCATTAAATGCGATGGAATTGATCAATACAATAGCTGGCTCCCTTTTTGAGCAAAGTCTTTCATCTCAGGTAAGGGATTTTCCCTATAAAAGGCAAATTCTGGTAAGATTGGTATCCACACCTTCCTTTCACAGTTCTTCTTCTCTCTTTTCATTCTCTTTGTCAAGAATTTATTTCTCTGATTGTTTGGTAGAATTTATTATGGCCAAGCCTGGTTCTTTCAAAGATGCTATTTTAGCAAACCCTAACCCCTTCTCCCAATAGTTGTCTTTGATGAAAATGTGCAAGTTGCTGTTATTATCTTGTTAACTTGTCTGCTCCCAATTCGTCTCTTTTATCTCCCCCTTTAGTTCCTGCTACTGCTAAGGATCCCCCTCCCCCTCCTGTTTTCCCTGAGGCTATTATTCTTGATGACCTCCCTCAGGTCAAGCTTGATATTGAGGAATTAACTAGAACCTGTTTGTTTGCTAAAATGTTGTCTGCACCTCTGGATGTGCGCACCATTAAAGCTCGAACTAAATCTGACTGGAATTTCACAAAAGGTGAGGTGGAATTTTTAGACATGGGTAATGGTTGGTTTTTGTTGAGATTTTCCAACCCTCAAGACCTTGCTTTAGTATGGTCTGAACGGCCTTGGCATATTTAAGGTGATTTGCTAGTTCTTCAACCTTGGAAGGCTTTCTTTGATCCCTACCTTGAAGAAATTCAATGGGTAGATTTATGGGTAAGAATTTCTCGTCTTCCCACTGAGCTCTTAATTTTGATTCCATTGCTAATTTATTAGCTGCTAATGACATTGGGGCATTAATTAAGTTGGATCAAAGTTCTTTACTTAAAAACAAAGTTCGTTTTGCTAGGGCTTGTGTGAGAGTTAACATTAAAGGTCCCCTTCTTCAATTTGCTGAAATTTATCGTGTTGGTGATTTAGTCCATGGTTATGTAATATGGTATGAGGATTTTTCTGTGGGGTTCTCTTTTTGTGGTGAAGTTGCACATGCAATTGATGTCTGCCCTCTTTTGAACTCCCCAAAGAAAGAAATAACAGTCCAATTGCTGAAAAACCCAAAACAGAAAGATCTTTTAAAGTCAATGGCAAAGGCTGCTGGGCAAGAATTGTGTGAATCCACTGCTGAGTAGGCAAGAGTGGTTCATGCTAAGTCCAAGCATGTGAAAAATGTTTTTTCAAACCCCCCTCTCTCTAAATCTCAGTATGTTTCAAAGGTTAAGTATGCTGGTATTCTGCCTACTCCAAGTGGGAGGGGTATAATTATTAAAGACTCTGTGAATGCTGTTGATAAGTCTGATGCAGGTAAGCTCCCCCCTCCTCCTGTGCATGGGAAGGGTAAAGGTACACTTATAGTAGCCAGCCCCTTAATTTCAGATGACTCCTCTGATGATGAGGCTACTACTCTGGCACCTCTAGTCCCTCTTCGCTCTGTCAAACCAAATGGGCAGGAGATTGAAGCAGCTGGTGAGAGTCTTTCCCCCCTCTGCTCTCCTGCTCCTCTGCGTAGCTATTGTCCATCTGATCTGGTGGATGCTCAGGGTTTTGATAACAATGGCTTTCTGCTTATCTCTTCTGGTAAGAATGATGTTACTACTTTTCTTATAGACAATGTTGAATCAGATAGCCGTGGTGAGCTCCACTCTTTTGCTGAAAACTCCTTCCACTCCCTGCATTCTGATAGCTCCCTTGTGAGGCATATAGAGCAGTTGGGTATGGATCCTTCTCTCCCAGTTATTCTCTCTTCTCAGTCTGGTTCTATTAGGCGAAGGGATGATGACATGGAGAGTGATGATGCCTCTTCAGCCCTGAAGAGGAAGAGAAATTAATCTGCTTTAGTCCCTCCTGCTGAAATGGTTATGTTTTGATATAAATAAAAATGTCGATTGCTTGTTTGAATGTCCGTGGAACTAGTAGAAAAAGCGCATTGCCCGAGGTGAAGGACTTTTGTAAGAGTTGTAATATTAAAATTATGATGTTGTGTGAAATTAAAGCTCAATCCCCTCCCTCTATTAGTACTGCCCATCAGGCAGGGTTCCAGCATTTTGATTTCATTCCAACGCAAGGTTTTGCGGGAGGGATCTGGTTATTTTGGAAATCTTGTAATGTCAATCCTTTTAGTTTGAATGTGATTTATAAAGCTTGTAGATTTATGGTATGTTCTATCTCTTTACTTTCCTACAAGTTTGTTTTTGCTGCCATTTTTGTTTATGCTCCAGCAAGGCATGAACAAAAGTTAGAATTTTGGCAAGATTTGATAGCATACACTAACTCTTTGACTATTCCTTTTATAGTAATCGGGGACTTTAATGAAATTGGACGCCCCCAAGATAAATTGGGGGGTGCTGAATTTCATGTCTCTAGAACTTCGATGATGACTTATATATTTTCCCAGTTGAGCTGTGCTGAAATTCCATTTATTGGCTCAAGATTTACTTGGCGAAAGAAAAAAGCTGGTGCAAATAATATTCTAGAAAGACTTGATCGAGCTATTGCTAGTATTCATTGGCTAGCTAAATTTCCCCAAGCAAAGATTAAACACCACAATTTTACCTCTTCTGATCATTGTTATATCTCTCTTCAGTTTCTTAATCAATCTTCGACAAAAGCCCCTCCCTTTAGATTTGAAAAAATGTGGTGCTCTCGTAAAGATTATGACATATTAGTTAAAAAAACTTGGTGTAGTAAATTTGTTGGATCTCACATGTTTTGCCTAGTAAAAAAGTGTAAGCTTCTAAAAGAGAAATCAAAAATATGGAATCAAACTCAGTTTGGGAATATTTTTTGTCAGCTTCGCCTATTAGACACAAAGTTAGCTAATATTCAAGCTGCGTTAGTTTTGGATCAACTAAACGTTGATCTAAAAAAAAAGCAGGATATTTTATTACTAAAACGAAGTAAGTTAATCTCGTTTAGTCACGAATATTGGAAGCAAAAGAGTAAGACTAACTATCTTAAGAACGGTGATGCTAACACTAGCTTCTTTCATGCCCATGCTTCCATTCGCGTAATGCAAATCAAATTAAAGAGATCACTTCTCATGATAACTCCATCATTGAATCTCCGGAAGAAATATCTCATTTGTGTTAACTAATGAGTTCAGTTTACGTTTCATCTCTAACCCGAATTGCCATTGTAATAAGGAGTTGGATTTTGAGCTTATTTCCCCTATTATCTCTAGGGAAGATAATGATTTCCTAACAGCTTTGGTCTTAGGGGATGAAATTAAGAGAGCCACTTTTGATCTTGCTCCCGACAAGTCTCCAGGTCCAGATGGTTTCCCCCCCTTTTTCTTTCAAAAATATTGGACCCTTGTGGGAAACTCAGTTATTCGTGCGGTTCAAGCCTTTTTTCACTCTGGCCAGATTCTTAAGGAAATAAATCATACTTTTTTTAGCTTTAATTCCTAAAATTGATAATCCCTCTAATGCTAATCATTTTAGACCCATCAGTCTATGTTCTACTATTTATAAGATTATATCTAAGATAATCACGAGTAGACTAAAAATAGTTATGGGCAAAATCATTCATCCTCTGCAGGGTGCCTTTGTCCCTGAGCGTCTAATTCAGGATAATATTCTGTTAGCCCATGAACTTTTTCACTCTTTTAGGAAGAAAGGTGGGGCGTCTGGGTGGATTGCAATTAAACTAGACATGGAAAAAGCTTATGATAGGCTTGAATGGCCTTTCATCCTAACTATGCTAGAACAACTGGGTTTTAGCCAACAATGGATTGAGTGGATTAATGCTTGTATTTCTACTCCTTCCTTTTCAGTCCTTGTTAATGGTGTCCCTGGCTCATCTTTTCGTTCTTCTAGAGGTATTCGCCAAGGTGATCCTCTCTCCCCGTACCTTTTCATTCTCTGTGCAGAACTGTTGGCTCGCCAATTTGCTTTTGCTTGTTCGCACCAAGATAAGATAGTAGGGGTGTCTGTTGGTAAACCGGGAATTAGAATTCCTTTCTTAACGTTTGCAGATGATGCTATGATTTTTGCTAAAGCTAATGACAATAGTTGTAGAATGATCCGTGCCATTCTAGATAAATATTGTGCTATGTCAGGCCAACTAGTCAATTATCATAAATCTGCATTTCAAGTCACTAAAAACGTCTCAGACCAAGATAAACTTCTGTTTTCAGAAATTCTTGGAATGCCTTAATCTTTTGATTTGGGTGAATACTTGGGGTGTCCTATCATTGCCTCTAAAGTTAATAAAGAAACTTTTGGAAAAGTTGTAAGTCAAGTTAACAATCAGTTGCCCAAATGGAAAGCTAACTCTCTTTCCCAAGCTGGTCGGACTGTTTTAATTCAGTCTAACCTTGCTACAAAAGCAAACTACCAAATGCAAAGTTTTTACCTTCCTAAAAGTATCCTTGATAATCTGGATAAATCCTATAGAAATTTTTTCTGGAATAAAGATCCCCTCAAATCTTCAGCTAATCTTATAGGTTGGGATAGAATCTGCAAGCCGAAATGTTGTGGGGGTCTTGGGCTGAGAAAGGCTGATGCTAATAATATAGCTTTACAATTAAAGTTGCTCTGGAAACTTCTAAAAGATAGTGATAATCTTTGGGTCAAGTTGGTTAAAAAAAAGTATGTTAAAAACAAGAATCTGCTTTCTCATAAGACTTCTAATCTTGCATCTTGGCAGTGGAAGCACCTCATGAGCCTTCGCCCTATTTTTTGTAGGGGGCTTAGATGGCAAATTGGGTATGGTAATGATATTAGTTTTTGGTTCGACAATTGGGTGTTCCAATATCCTCTAAAGGATTTGGTGGACCCCTCCCCTGACTCTATTCATAGTAAAGTAAGTGATTTTCTGCTCCCTGGTGGGATCTGGAATCGCTCTAAATTGGAGAATTATCTCCCTAGTGATATAGTCACCCAAGTTTCTTCTCTCTTTATCCCTTCCCATCCTCAGCGATTCTATGTTTTGGGGTCTCTCTCGCGATGGTCGGTATTCGGTCAAATCGGGGAGCCCTTTTAGCCCAAGGAGTTACCCATGATCGTTATGCTAAAGTTGAATATCTTTGGATTTGGAAGCTTAGAGTCCCCCCTAAAGTTAAAATCTTCTTATGGAAAGCTTGTAATGATGGTCTCCCTACTAAGGCTCGTGTAGGACGTAGTCATATCTTCCTTCCCCAAGAGTGTGTTTTTTGCAATTTTCAGTCCGAATCTTTGGCTCACTTGTGTTTTGCTTCTCCGTTTATGTTAGATACGTTTTCTCTTCTTCATTCCAATTATGGTTGGCCTATGTTGCTGACTAGCTTGATCCCTTCTAACAGTTTGTCTTTTCGTGAGATCATTAATGAGTTCCACAACCATGTTACTCTAGATGATCTAGCCTTATTTGCTATTGGTTGGTGGTTTATGTGGTATTTCGAAATAATATCATCTTTCGAGATGAGCCAGTCTCCCATTCTCAAGCTGCAGTGATTATCTCCAAGTTTGTGGCTAGCTGGTCCAAAACAGTTTTAGGGGATGCAAATGGTTTCTCTGTGAAAGAGTATTCTAGAGGAATGGGTCCTAGGACGCCTCGTGCAGGGTCTAACATCATCTGGAATCCCCCTCCGGTTGGTTGTTTTAAGCTCAACTTTGATGGGTCTAAGTTAAGTAATGGAAGTTCTGCTTTCGGGTTTGTTATTAGAGATGGGGATGGCAATGTTGTCTTAGCGGGTGCTCAAGCTTTAGGGTCCTCTCGCTTCTATACTTCAAGCCGAAGCCTGGGGGGCTACGTGCGAGGTCTTAGGGGAGCTATTTCCTTAAATATTAAGAATATCTCAATTGAGGGTGATAACCTTGCAGTTATCAATTCTGTTAACAAAGTTTGGAGTATTCCGTGGGAAATTAACAATATTATTTCTAATGCAGGTAGTGATATTGCTTCTTTTTCCTCGGCTCATGTTGGTCATATCTTCAGGGAGGCGAATAGAGCGGCGGATTTCATGGCTCGTAAAGGCCACTCTTACCCTACTCTATTGTATTCCTTCCCTCCTTACGATATTGATTTATCTCTTATCATCCGAAATGATGTGTTAGGTTGGCCTCCGGATTAAAGGGGGTGCTACCTAAGTTTTCTTTCCTAATCAAAAAAAAAAAACATTGTTGAGGATAAATTTTTTTTAAAATTTTTTTAAAAAAGGCATTATTCACATAATTTGTTTAATTTTTTATAATTTTTATGTAGCAAGTATTTAGTTCGACTAAATGCTATATGGGTTAGGCTCCTTGACCATAAATTTGGACTTAACTAATATTACAATTTACAAACATCATATATTAGTGTTATCAACCGTCACCATTCAATAACAGCCTTAATGCAAAAGAGAGACATTTATAATCTCATTAAAATCTCAAAAAATACCTTCAACCATGAAATATTGGGTTGGAGTTTGGACTAACTAAAACACCAAACTCCCACTTCAAAACACACAACAAAAGCCATGACCATACAACATAACCTCACCACATACCATACATGACCAAATTATCAATGACTATTACACAATATTGGGCTAAAAATTACATACCATCACCAACCGTTTTTCTATTTGACAAAGTCTCCTATTCTCCTATTCTCCTACCATACAACAAAAACATCCCAATTCTCAACCAAGGGCCCCTCAACATTTAGGATAGTCAATACCCAATTACACACATATGACATAACTTACCCCAATAAAGATGGGCTATTGGTCCACCAATAAAAACCATTTTTTTTTAAAAAAAAATCAAATTTTTTTCTCATCATAAATATTTAATACATTATATTATAACCAATTGGACTAGAACCATATGATATAATGGTCCATGTGACCCATCCAATACCATCCAAGTGCCCAAAATAGTTATATGCTTCTTATTTTTCTCTCTCCTCTCATTTTCACCCAAAAGAGGTCCTAAAAATATTTATACCATCTTGATCTAGTAACTTACATAACTAGTAGTCCTCTTAACCTTATCAACTTCTTCCACCAAAACAAAGTCCCAAATTTCTCTAAATCTCATCAAACTTTTATTTCCCTAAAATAAAGGTCCATTGGTCCTTTTCTCTCCCCCAATCCAACAATCCAAGCCCATTATCATTTCCCCACCACCTCACTTTCTCTCTCCTCCATTTTTTCTCTCTCCTCGATTTTTTTTCTTCCCGTCGAAAAAAACCCTAGATCTTCACCGCCGTTGACGGTGTTTCGTCTTTCTCTCTCCTCGATTTGTTCGTCCGATCTGTTTGGTTTCTTCTTTTCTTTTATCGATCGTTGAATTGTAAGTTTTCGCTCAAACCCTAGATTTTGCTTCGAGAATTGAGGTTTTTGAATCTTTCGATTTGAGCTTAGTTTTTGATCTGGAGTAGTTCGTGAAGTGATTTTTGAGTGTATGATTTTATTTGTGTTGGTGAAATTTGGTGTTTGATGTGAAATTCAATTTAGGTTTTGATTTTCGATTTGCGATTTTTGTTCGACATTTTGATTTTTTTTTCCGATGCGATATAAAGTCTACATGAGTTGTTTAGTAAGTCACTTCGTTGTTCATGTGTTTGAATTTTGGCTCCAATTTTTTCATTGTTTTGATTTTTGGTGGGTTTTGTTTTTGGTTCATTTGATTCCATTTTTGTTTTTGGTCAATTTCATCTGGGCTTATGTTATGTCATGTAAACTTATGCTATGTTATGTTATATTATGTCTGTCAGTTTCTGTGTGTGTTCTGTTTAGTAATCTTCAGTTTGATTTTTGCACAGAACAAAAAAGAGGGGTTTATTTTTTTGTTCTGGAAAAGAGCCCAACAAAGTAGTTGAGAATTTGGTTGAAGTTGTAAAACAGAAATTAAACTCATGAACCCTAAAAATAAAATTGTTCGATCTTTGTTCAATGATGGTTCAATAGCCCATAAAGTTTTGGGGCTGAAAACCTTATTAAGTGAAATGACTATTTTACCCTTGTTACCATTTCCCCCCCTCTGATGGGCTCACTTTACTGGGCCTACTTTTTTTTTATTATTATTTTTTTTATTTTTTTTAGCAAAGGGTATGTATAATTCTATCTTGTTTTAGTGTTTTAGGTGGCCCATATTTTATGGGACTTCTCGTTTCTCTCTATATTAGCTACAAACTAGGGAGATCTACTTTTATTTCTTGTAGATGGATCGAAAACATATCTTAACTACGATTTGATTAAAAAAAGTTGTTGGCTTTTTTGGGTCTTATTTTTGCGTTTGGATGAGCCCAGTTTTAGGTAATGGTTTTTTTCTCTTTCTTTTGCCCTTTATTGTCTTCAACAATAGGAGCCTCTGTAATCGTTTTTGCGAATGTTTGTTGGGAAAAAAAAAATGTTACTTTATAATTATATGGTGGGTCAATCATGGATTTGTATCATTATACATCATGAAATTAAAAATTTTCCCATCTATACATGTCGTTTTAATGAAAGTCTTCGCTGGTGGGTTTGGTCAGTGAGCATTAGTACATATTGCTCCTACTGATACATGATAACAAGTAACTGTTGCGTCGGAAATTGCTCTCTCGCCTTTGTTCCCCCTCGCCCCCCTCTTTTTATTTTGGGGGGGGGGGGGGGCGGCGGGTTGTCGGTGAGGTTGGGGAGGAGGATCCTTAGATAAGTTTTGTCTACTGCATGTTTTAAAAGCTCTGTCATGGTAGTCATGTTGGTGGTAAGTATTGGGTTATCAGCTTCGAATGAAATACTTCATCCCTGTTTTTTTCCTAATACAAAAGAAAATGTTATTGGATTTGTTGCAATGTATGTTTTGAAAATATCATCTTCTTGTAATTTTTGCTAATAGATATTGATGATCAAAGTTGTGTGTTGGCAAATGTAAAAATTAAGGTGGTACAATTAATAAAAATAGAGGGAGTAGTTTCCCCATGATTATGGCAAATGATTGTATATGAGCTGTGGGTGTTATTTGTGAAGGTTATGAGATTTTTGCTGCTATTGACCCTTCATCGCTGAGAAGTTAAGGCTAAAAGGGACTTTGTTTATTTGTGAAGAATTACAGTTAGTGCTATTTTATTTCAGAATTGGTGATACGAATGCAAAATGAGTTGTGAAAGCCATGCTTTGAACACTGAAATTTATATTGTACAATTTCTAAAGCCTTTGCCTTTTGTTTTCTTTTCTTTTTGGGATTTTTTAATGGGTACCCTCATGTTTCTTTGACTTCTAAGTTGTGTTGTCAATTTTTAAAACTTTTGAGTAGTAGCGTTGAACTTTTTATTCTACCTACATAATGCTCTTCCTTTCAGTAGAAGTTGTTCTTCTGTTAAGTAAATGTCAGTTCTTTTATTAACTTTTTGCTTGCTGATTTTTCAAACATATTTGTTAGATGGCTATACACTGCAGAATGTGAGAGAATCCTGAAAATACATTACCATGAAGTATACATTGAACAGAAGAATTAACCTTTTCTTTAATGGAAGGGTTACTATGTAGGTAGAATTATAAGTTCAAAGGTACCACTTGGAAGTTTTAAGTAGTGGGGGTATATCGTAGAATACAAAGAAACATAAGAGTATACCATAGGAAAACCCTTTTCTTTTAGCACCTTTAAAGCCCATTAGATGCGAACATTTTAATGAAAGTGTTTGCAGCAATATTGTGTAATATGGGATGTATATTGTTTACTTGTGAATCAAAGTAAAAGGATTAGCTTTTGATAGTTCCTGAATTCTATTAGCAGTCTAGGAGCTTTGGATCATAAACATTTAGATGAAGAGTACGAAGGGTCATCTACACTGTACTTCCTCCGCTCCCATTTAATTGCAACACGTCCAATTTTACGCTTACCAATGCACAATTTGCACTGTTAGTATCTCTAGTTATGTTTGGTAATAATTATAAAAATTAGATATCAATAAAGTACACATTATAACGAATCCGGCAAGATTCCACATAACTATATTTTTCCATACATATGAAACACAAAAGCTAGTTATATGAGTGATTGTGAACAGTGCCAAAAGTGGAAGTGTTGCAATTAAATGGAAGCGGAGGAAGTATATATTTTTCATTTTGAGACTAAAATATGTATTGATATTCGATATTGTTGTTTCTAGTTTATAGGGTTAATTGGTTTATTATTATATGCGAGTTTTGATACTTCATTGCAGAATGTGCGCTAAGACTATACATCTATACGTATTGCAGGTTCTGGCTTATTTTGCAGTATGACAACCACTGATGAAAATAACGAAATGGGAGATTTAAAACACACTGATGACCAGCCAAGAGAGTTAGAGTTTGAAACTTCACAAGCTAGGCATTCTGTGAAGGTGAAACCTGAACGAGTTGTACCCGAGCCAATGGATATGGAGGAGGCGCTGCCTATGGTCGAACAAGGTGATCCACAAACTGCTGGTGAACCGGTTAACTCAGAAAATGTGAATTCCGAGCTTGCTGATCCTGAGCCGCTCGGTGAGGATGCTGTACATTCACCACCAGTCAATTCAGAGGACATGCATCCACAAGTAGTCAACTCAGAGCATATGCAATCACAGGCGTTCAGTTCAGAAATTCTGCATTCACAGCCAGTTAGTACTGAGCTTGTTTCCCAGCCTGGCAGTGCAAATCTCATGTATTCGGAACCTCTTAGTTCCACTAATGAAAGCAATCAACTGGTAGATCCGAAGCAGGCTGATGCGCAGCCAAGAGAGTCGGGGATTGAAAATTTGCAAGCAGAGCATTCTGTGACGGTGAAACCAGAACGAGCTGAACCTGTGCCCATGGATATGGAGGCGGCCAACTCACAGTGTTTGGGCGAAGAAGTTGATCTACATACAGTTGGTGAAGAACATGCAAGTGCTGGGCTTGCTCATCCTGAGCCACTGGGTGAGGAGGCAGTATACCCAGTCAGCTCGGAAGACATGCATCCGCAGCTAGTCAATTCAGGGCATGCCCATTCACCAGTTAATTCGGAGCAAATCCATGCACAGACTGTCACTTCAGAAAACATGCATTCACAGCCTGTGAGCTTGGAGCACATGCCTTCTCAGCCTGTCAGTTCTGAACACATTGAGAGTTCAGAACTTGTGCACTCTCAGGCAGTCAGTGACGGGCATGTTCTTTCGCACCTGGTTGCTGCAGAGGTGGTTCATTCCCAACCTGGTGATATTGTGTATTCCCAGCCACTTGGTTCAGATATTGTGCATTCCCAGCCAGTCAGTACAGAGCTTGTGCATATGCAGCATGCCAATGTAGAGCCAGTTCATTTGCAAGCAGTTGGGTTAGAACTTGTCAATTCACAAGGTCATGGAGGTGAACTTGTAAATTCTCATGCTCTTGGTATGGAGCTGATTAATACACAGCCTCTCAGCACAGAGCTCCCTAATTCACAGCAAGCAACTCCTGAGACCCAACCTAATAAGCGTCGGAAGAAGAAGTCTATCGTCTGGGAGCATTTTACTATTGAAACAGTTGGTGCCGGCTGCAGGAGGGCATACTGCAAGGTATGCAAGCAGTCATTTGCATACAGTACTGGTTCCAAGGTTGCTGGAACAAGCCACCTGAAGCGTCATATTGCTAAAGGGACTTGCCCTGTTGTCCTGCGTCAGCAGGAGAAAAATCAGTTGTCCCCATATATGCCAAAGACTGGTGGAACTGATGCGGGTACTGAACATCAACCAAAAAGGCGTTACAGGAGCTCTAGTTCACCTTATCTCATCTTTGATCAGGATCGTTGCCGGCATGAGATCGCTAAGATGATCATCATGCATGATTACCCACTTCACATGGTTGAACATCCAGGATTTGTCTCCTTTGTCCAAAATCTTCAGCCCCGTTTTGATATGGTGAGCTTTAACATTGTGCAAGGAGACTGTGTAGCAATTTTCTTGAGGGAAAAACAGAATCTTCAACGGTTTATCGAGGGGATTCCAGGACGAATTTGTCTGACATTGGATATGTGGACTTCAAGTCAATCAACTGGTTATGTTTTTGTGACTGGACAGTACATCGATAATGACTGGAAGTTGCATCGGAGACTTCTGAATGTTGTGATGGAGCCATTTCCAGAATCAGATAGAGCACTGAGCCATGCTATTGGTACTTGTTTGTCCGACTGGGGATTTGATCGTAAATTATTCACAATTACTTTTAATCAACCACTGGGTGAAGCTGCCCTTGAAAACTTGAGGGCCTTGCTTGCAGTAAAAAACCCAATGCTCTTTGATGGCCAGTTGTTGGTTCAGAGTTGCATTGCTCGCACTCTGAGCAGCATGGCTCAAGAAGTAATAACTGCTAGTGAAGAAACCATCAAGAAGATCAGGACTAGTGTGAAGTACGTGAAGACGTCAGAATCTCACGAGGAAAAATTTCTGGAGCTAAAGCAACAGCTTCAAGTACCTACAGAAAAGAGTCTCTCTCTTGACAACGTCACAAAATGGAACACTACATATGAAATGCTCCTTGCTGCTTCTGAGTTGAAACAAGTCTTTTCCTGCTTAGATACATGTGACCCTGATTATAAGGATGCCCCTTCCATGGAGGATTGGAGTCTAGTTGAGAACATCTGCATGTACCTTAAACTTTTGTACGATACCGTGAATTTGCTCTTAGCAAAACCTACTCCATCTTCAAACGTGTTCTTCCATGAGGTTTGGAAGATCCAGCTGGAGCTAGCACGTGCTGCTGCAAGTGATGATCTCTTTGTAGCTGGCCTTGCTAAGCCTTTGCAAGACAAGTTTCACAAATACTGGAAGAATTCTTGTCTGGTCTTGGCAGTTGCTGTTGCTATGGATCCCCGGTTTAAGATGAAACTTGTGGAGTTCAGCTTTACAAAAATCTTTATGGATGAAGCTCCGCATTTCATCAGAGTAGTTGATGATGGAATCCATGAACTTTTTCACGAGTACATGAATCATCCTCTTCCATTAACCCCTGTTAGGGACGGGAATGGTGGTTATGTCAAGGGAGAAGACCCAGAAGGAGGCAACCTTCTTAACAGCAATGGACTTTCAGACTTTGATATGTATATCATGGAGACATCAAGCCAACAAATGAAGTCAGAATTGGATCAATATTTGGAGGAGTCTCTTTTACCAAGGATCCAAGATTTTGATGTGCTAGGTTGGTGGAAGCTGAACAAGCTAAAGTATCCTACCCTTTCAAAGATGGCCCGGGATATACTGTCCATGCCCCTCTCGACTGTCTCTGCTGAATCTGTATTTGATACATCGTTCAAGGAGATGGATTCATACCGGTGCTCATTGCGGCCAGAGACTCTCGAGGCCCTCATATGCGCTAAGGATTGGTTGCAGCCAGATTCAACCAAAGCCTCAAAAGAACTAGTTAAGATGGAACTCTGACTTTGCAGCTATTCCTATAAATCTTGTATTATGTCAATGTGTAGGTAGGCTTTCTTTCCATCGTTGTCGCATGTTGATGCGCTCTTTATTTCTAGCACAGATTGTGAAAATGATTCCTGACTCTTAGGTAGTCTCATTGTAATAATATTTCAAGCGAGAACCATTATGTGATTTAGGAGTAGATGTTTGTAGGGATTGCATTTTGGTTACAATTTTATGTGAGGCAAGCTTCTGAAGTTTTCAACTGTCAGTGTCCTTTATTTTCGGTTAATGTGCTTCAAGAGCTATGTTAGTATTTGACTAACGGCTCGTTTGGTAGGTGGTAAAAGAACGAGGATAATGACTTTTGGCATAATTTCGAGTTCAATTTTCCTTTATTTTAAAGTTTCCGTTTCCTTTATTTTCGATTAATGTGTTTCAAGAGCTATTCTAGTGTAATGGCTCGTTTGGTAGGTGGCAAAGGATAAGGATAGTGACTTTTGGCCTAAGTTTATAAGAGAAACCTCATGTTAATGTCACCATAATGCGTGTCTACCAGCAAAACATCTATTTTTTTTTCCCTAAAATCTAATTACCAACAATAACCACTTCAGAATGTATTTTTGATTATTTGAGTGGTAATGCAATTGTATGGAGAAAAAAAATATATTTGAGGTTTAAAGTTTCATTAGCATGCACATGAACTTGAGGTTTTCCTACAAAATTCATCACTATCATATTGTCATACATTGTGTTCGGCAGCCCGTTCTTTTGGTGAACCCAGGGTGAAGCCCAGAATCACTGAAACCCAAGCGAACTGCGAGGAATTGAGCGAAATGCAGAAATGAATCGAACCGAACGAGAAATGGGCGGGCGAAAATAAGTCCAAAAGAACATGGCCTAAGATGTTTTTAGTGTTTTTCTGATAATTTGTGGTTGCTTAAGCCTTGTAGGCTGTAGCTCTTTTTGTAAAAGGAACATTTGTCCAAGTTGGACGTCCACGGGCGAGACCAACAACTACAAGGATGATGCCACTCCATGGCTCTATTCCCAACCTTGACGGACACACAATGAAAACCATATTTGCCTCATTATCTACCTAGGAACCTACTCATCATATATTCATATCCAATTATCCACCCACTTCAAAATTTTAATTTCAATAAAGATAACTTTATAAGTTCATTTTTAGGTCTATTGACTTAAGCTGGTTATTCTGAAAACAATATTGTACTTCCTCCGTTCTGTTTTAAATGAAACGTAGGATTTATGTACGGGGATTTAGGAGAAGAGAGAGAGATAGAGAGAAGTAAGCACCAAATATAGTAACGTTTTATTTATTTTAAAACGGCCTAAAGTGATAAGTGTTTCATTTATTTTAAAATGGAGGAAGTACATAAAACTGAGTAGTTTTGTAAAGAGCGCACTGGGGTGTGGTTATGAGATGGTTACAACTTCAAATTCATATATGCCTCATCATCCGTGATGGGTACAGTTTTTTTCCCCTTAATTCCGTCCCACCACTATCAAATCTGTATATATCACTGCCTAACTGAGGTGGATGCAATTACTTTCTAAAATACAAAAAGGGGAAGCAAAGCATTAAGCATGTCTACCATTTCGGTCAGACTGATAATCCTATTCCCAAGTCCCTATTTGGGCTTACTTAAGTAGGCCTTTTTTGCTAGCTCGAACAGGCATGAATAACGTCCTGTTTTTTTGGACTAATTTTCACTTCAGTTTAGTTTCTTGCAGTTCAGTTTAGTTTAGTTCAATTCAGTTCATACACTCTCCCATGTTCAGTTCTCTCTTATGTTCAGTTTAGTTCGGTTCAGTTCAGTTTCTCCCAATCCAAAAGAATAGGGCATAACTATACCTCTAACATATTGGTGATATTTAGATTATAATGGACAAAGGTTGGGGAGTATTGCAGCTTCTACAAGTCTTGGGTGGATCGAGTTCACAATAATTAATTATGAATCTAAAATAAATATATCATAGAAAACTAACTATATTTTTCAAAAATTGACCATACAAAATGTACTCAAATCATACGAAAAATGACTATACTGTGTAAAAGCTAACTATATCGTACTGGCGTATACAAAGGTGTTCAACTTATACAAAAATTGATTATATCAAATAAAAATTGACTATATCAAATAAAAATTGACTATATCAAATAAAAATTAAACCTAATTGACTAATGCACAGTAAGTTATTGTGCAACAGGTCCATTCAATTTTTTCATTGTGGCTTTGCGTCACATTGTTATAATATACTTCCAGCTTCTTTGGCTGGTGTCACGTGGGAGTTTTTTTTTTTGCAAAGCTGATTCAGATAATGAAAAGATTATGATTAAATCCAGGTCATTATGACTAGATCGATAATTCTATTGTGTGGGTTAATGGTTGTAGACTTGGCAAAGATTTAACCATGAAAAGAGCAGAATCAGATTCATTGTCTCTTAAAATACATCCTTTTTTTTAGTAATCATATTCATAATTGACCATCTCTTTGCCGACTTGTTGCTGAAATCTAGCAGATTATAGAGAAAAAAAAAAGAATTAGTAATAATCTTGTTACACCTAAAAATTAACAATATTATACTTTGACATGTAAGAAAGTAGTTATATCTAGATCATTCCTCTTAGTTAGGGTGTGTTTGACGATTACTTTTGAGATAGCTCTTACTATTTGGACTAAGTCAAAATTCTAATAATGGTAAAAAGTTGTGTTTGGTGAAGTAGTGTATGGAGTAGCTTTTAGTGTTTGAACTAGTGTTTTGAAAAAGCTATAAATATTAGCTTTTAGGGTAGATGTAGCTTTTGGAGTAGCTTTTGAAGATGGAATATAATTTATTTTTATTATTTTGGAAAAATTGTCAAGAATAAGCCAACTTTTACCCCGTCCACTAAAAATAAGTCAACCATTTGATTATCCTGGATTAAACCTACCTTTAATAACAATATATTTTTAACAAGTCATGACTTGTTGTTAACCTATTAAACTGGTTAAATATCTAGGTGTCATAATTTAATTGGTTGTTATTATAACTTTTATCTTTTTGAAAATAAAACCCCTTGTTTCAAAAAAAAAAAAAAAAAAAATAGAAAACCCCTATCTCTCCACTGACCTCCCTCGCCCAAACTCCACCACACCACCACCCCAAAATCAAAGCAATGCTATTAACACCAGTTCCTTCATCCAACAAATGCTGAACTCCTTTCACATCCCCTTTTTCGTTAATTTTGACCCTCAATAAACCTTCAATCGTCCAAAAAACCAAATAAAAGTCAAATTATAATCGGAATTTGATTGAATTAAATTAACAAATGGTGTGAATGACGGTTGAATTTCGAGCAATTGAGATTAAACGGTGATAATGATAATGATAATAATGATGAAAAATCCGAAGATCTGCAACTTCCTCCATTTCTCCTTCTCGTGCTCTTTCTCTTTCTCTTTCATCTTGTTCTTCATCATCTTCTTGTTTTTCATATTCAACAACCACCACACACTCAACAATCTCAACTCATTCTCTGACCTCCTCCTCAAACTTCACTTCTTCTTCTTCTACCTCCCCTTCACTTTCTCTCTCCTCCAAATCCATTCGCCACTGCCAAGGGCCTCGATCTTCACAATGCATTGGTGCTGGGTAATTTTTTGTTGTAATACAAGTATTAGTAGTATTATTGTTCCTCATATTTTGTACTAATGTTTAGTTGTGATAGTATGAAGAAGCTTGTACTTGATGTATTATTATTCTTTGTTGAAAATTCATGGAAATTCTGATTATTGGAGAAGCTAGAACTAGCAATCTAGCAAATTATAATCTTGTTTAAGAGTTCTATATTGGACGGAATGGTGGGTGCTGGTGGGCGAGGGTGGATAGGGGAGTTACTCTATTTGGGAGGGAAGAAGGAAGAAGAGAGGGAAGAGAGAGAAAAAAGATTTCAAAAATTAAAAAAAAAAAAAGCTTAATGACCTATTGAACAGGTTACAAGTCATTTGACTTGTTAAAAGTTTAAGTGATATCAAAGTTAACTTATTCTAGGATAATCAAATGGTTGAGCTTTATTTTTAGCGGACACCGGTACGAGTTGACTTTATTCGATAATTTTTCCATTAGTTTTTAAAGCTAACAATTAGTTTCTGACCGAACACTTCATTCTGTAAAAATTTATTTTCACAACTAAACTAACAATGTGAAAAGCTTCTTACATTAGCAATTTCTGCCATAATATTTTTGTCAAACGAGGCCCTTAGGCTCATACTTTTCAAAATTACAATGGCTTCTATTCAATTTATTCTTTTTTACTTATGTCAAAGAATATAAGTTTACATGAATTCTTATAAGTTTCAATAAGTTATGATAAAATTTGAGAGAATTGATAACTTCAATAATGAATTTAAATTTGATTAATGGTCTATTTCCATGCCTTGTGATGAAATAGGAGTCCGCATGGCGTAAAGTGAGAATAATAAGTCAAATCTGGCTCAATAGAACAAACTCCTAATTGCAACATTTCTCTTTGAGAAAAAACCCTTTCTCTCTCTAACAAACGCCCTCCCCAAAAACTCTCCAAACCCTTGGTAAACCCCCGCTTTTCAGCCCAGGCCCGCGAGGCTCGCCGGTGGCACGGGGTTTCCGGCGAGCTGCGTCGAGTCCTCCTTGTCATTTCTTTTAGTTTCGTTGCTTCCCCTTCCTTCCCCTCCCCCTCCCTCACCCCCGCCGTCGTGTCCCCTCTTCCCCCCCGTCGCGTCACCCTACCCCCTCCCTCGCCGTAGGTTAGGTTGTTTTTCCCACCCCTTCGTCGTTTTCCCATCCATTTTCCCCTTCACCGCCATCGGTTAGGTTGTTTCTACCATCCCCCTCCCCGGTGCGTTCAATTATTTGGTGGTGCATTTTGGTCGAGGCCTCCCCTCCCTCGTCATTTGTTTGGTTATGTTGAGTTTCTTTGGATCCCCGCGTTGGTCATCCCCCTCCCCGTCGTTGTCCTTGGTCCCAGTCCCCGTCTTAGCGTCCCCGTTTAGTGTTGTAGGCATTATGGGCTCCCTCCCCTGTTTTTATTTCGGGCTTCCCTTTCCCCTCCCCCCTGTTAGTGTCGGGCTTCCCTTTCCCCCCCCCCCGTAAGTGTCGGGCCTCCCCTCCCCCTCCTCCCAGGTTATTGGGTTCTCCAACTAGTTATGGTTGTTGTCAGTAAGTCTGGCTGTTTCTTAAAAGGTGTGTTCAATCTCCGAATAATAGGAGTGCGTTGGTTTTCTGGAGTTGCTAAAGATGTTGTTAGTTGTTGGTTGTGCCCATCGACAAGTAGTTACCAGTTAGGTCAGGATTGGTGGTTCAAGGTTATAACAGTAGAATATGTCGGTTTTTAGGACTATGTGCTGAGGGACAAGGTGCATAAGCATGGATGAGGCGATGATAGATTTTCATGGTAGGGATGTTTGTTTTCCGATTTTGCAAATCGGAGGTGTGTACGAGAGCTTGACTTGTCCGGCTCTCTTTTTTGCTTGGCGTTGATCTCAATTGTCTTTGCCTTGACAACTTCAAATCTGCAGGCGGCACCCCAGTTGCATCTAGGGGTTTTCAGCACGCCCGGCCCACTCATCAGCGTTTCTCCTACTTCATGAAGAAACCTGAGATACTCTCGATTGAGAGTAATGAGTCACAATGGAATGTGACTCACATGATCATGAGCTCAGAATCACAACCGATAGCAGATCGTTGGGATTTCTTATGCGGCGAGACGCGACGCTCGCCGATGGTTGTTCGTTGTCCGGATCGTGATCGTCATCCGCTTCTTCTACCACTTCCATCAGCCATCCGAGGTTTGCATCCATCACATGCACTGACCCGCGACGCCCCCTTCCAAAGCGACTTTGTATCGGTTTTATTTACTTTTGTTTTAGTTGGATTAGGCTGTACTTCCTCTTTTAATTAATGTACGATTTCTCGTTGTAAAAAAAACATTTCTCTTTGAAAGGTCAAGGTATGAAACTTAAGCCATACTTTTTCTACCAATCACCAATATATATGTAAAATATAATAACATGGGATCTTCATCTTAATACAACAACTTTTCATAAATCTTATAAACATATAATAAAAAATACTAATGGTTAAAATTGTGCATTAAATTGTAATAAGTAAACGTTGTAGCTCCTTTTCGAGCTGAAGAAATGAGTTTTTGATGGAGAGAGTATTGTACAAGAAACAATGATAAAAAGGGAAATTAGTGTTGCCCTAAAAAAATAAACAATAAAAATAAAAACCCCTGACTTAGCATGAGTTTTTCTATCTACCTAACTATGGCTGGAAGTATAGATCGACCTGTGTTGGGTTTGGGTTGACCCATTTACTTCAACGGGTTGAGATTCTCAACTCAACCCACCCTGTTTAGTTAAAACGGGTTGAGATTCTCAACCTAACCCAACCTGATAATAAGTGGGTCGAACTGAAATCGACCAACTAACCAACTTAATATCATTTTTATATTTCCTATTAACGTCACCTGATTAGTAAGTACCTCACATTCTAAGAATTTCAAAGTACATAGAGTCCATACATAACAAGAAAACAAATCCAAATGCAATACAACCCTTTTTATTATTCATTTAACTCGAAAAATTGATTTTTTGGATGGTAAATTTCACCGCCCGTATTTACTAAAAATCGCCCGTATATTTTTCAAGAATTTCCTAAACTACCCCTCCTCTTTCATCCCACTCTTACTCTCTCACCTCTCATCCAACTTCACCTCACACCACCACCACCAGCACCACCGGCGGACCACCCCCACCGACGGACCACCACCACCGGCGGACCACCACCACCGGCGGACCACCACCACCGGCAGACCACCACCACCGGCGGACAACCACCACCGGAGCCACACTTGCGCACCACCTCCACCGCGGACCACCACCTCCGAAGCACCACCTCACCGTCGCGGACAACCATCAACGGAAATAAAATTTCATTCCGTTTCCTCCATGGAGGAAACGAAACAGATCTTCGTTTCCTCCATGGAGGGAACGAAAAACGAAACAGATCTTCGTTTCCTCCATGGAGGGAACGAAAATTCATTTCGTTTCCTCCATGGAGGGAACGAAAAAACACTTTGGTTCCATTGTTTTTTTTTAAATTTCCAAATTATGTAGCATGAATTTTCGAACATGAAGAACATGAATTCCTTAATATCTTGAAAACATTACTACTGTTTGGATTCTAAAAGTATATTTCAGATTCAAATATAAGTGTTTAACATATTATATGAAAATTTGATCGTATTACATTTTGCAATTGATATTCAAAGAGGATATAAATTGTAATTTTACAACACATTATTGCAAGATCAAATTGTTTCACATTATTGCGCCTGGACTTGTAAGTTATGAAGATCTGTTTCGTTTCCTCGGTGGAGGAAACGAAAAAAACACTGGTGGTGGTGGTGGTGCGTGAGTGTGACTCCGGTGGTGGTTGTCCGCCGATGGTGGTAGTCTGTCGGTGGGGTGGTTTGCCGGTGGGGTGGTCTGCCGATGGTGGTGGTCTGCCGGTGGTGGTGGTGGTCTGTCGGTGGTGGTGGTGGTACACTGGTGGTGGAGGTCCGAGAGGTGGAGTGAGGTGAAGTTGGATGAGAGGTGAGAGAGTAAGAGTGGGGTGAAAGGGGAGGGGTAGCTTAGGAAAATCTTGAAAAAAAATCGGGCGATTTTTAGTAAATACAGGCGGTAAATAGCGAAAGGAAAAATTAAACGGGTTAGTGGTTAACCCAACCAGAACCTGACCCATCTAAATATAAACGGGTTAGATGGGTTGAATTCAGGTTATAAATTTTTAACCTGACCCAACCCATTTAATTAAACGGATTGGGTTAGGTCGACCCATTTTAATTAAATGGGTTGAAAATCTTAACCTAATTCAACTCGTCATTTTTGGGTTGAGTTGGAATTGGGTTGGTGAATTGGGTCGATTTTTGTCAGCTATATACCTAAACCATTAACCCTGAAATGTTAAACTCTGTTTTGGAAACGGTTTTTGCTTTTATGGTACCAAAATTATATTTGTGGGTTAAAGCAAATTATGGTGGGGAAATTAGATGAAAGACAAAATTGTGGGTTAAATCAAAAGAAAATATATAGAGCAGAACAATGGGTCTTGGAATGAGATGGTGTCAGGCATGTGTTAATTATATTATATTTACATTTTACATTACTCCTATACATTAGGAGGGTAAAATGAATAGATGTCACTTCTGTACTGACAAATTACAGAGTGAAATTCTCCAATGTAAATGTTCCAAGTACTCCCCCATACACGTGCATATCTGAAATTTCCATTCTGTCACTTTTTGTCACTGATCTTTGGAATGTTCCTTTCACTAAATACCCTATTTTCAATATTATTAGAGCATTTAAATACTATATGATTAGATTAATCCATACAATAATACTCATGCATGTGTGGACAATAGACAGCTCAGTCAGTAAAAAAAATTTATGCATCTTGACAACCGACCATGTGTGAGCACCTATAGCTGCCAAACAAAATTCAACCTTGTCAGGTATTTGGTACTCCTATATATATTGTCTAGATGTTGTAATCATAATTTCAAAAAAAAAAAAAAAAAAAAAAAAATTAGGAGTACAAAATCATTCTTAAGGGTTTATGTTGAGATAGATGTAGGGGGACCTTTATGGGGACCCCATTGCTTTTCTTTTCCCTTTTCTTTTAATTGCCAAAATTATTTTCTTTTGATTTTGTTTATTTACCAAAATTTATGAAATTAATTTCTGAAAATTAAAAAAATAATTTTTAATTTTTTTTGTAAAAATTCGAAAAAAAAATTTCATCTTCCAAACAGTAATTCATGTTTGGAAAAAAAAATTTGAGCAAATTTTTTTTTTACCCATTTTCTCTCTCCTCCTTGTTTTTGGTGTTCTTCACCAAAAATTCACCATCCTCAACCAAATTCCTCCCAAATTCGAGCCATTCTTGGCACCTTCTCCCTCAATTTCGACCCTATTTTTTAAATCTTCTTCCTCCATTTAGTCCCATTCTTCACCCCCATTTCAACCCCAAACCTACCATCATTGTTGAACTCCATGGATTTCGTCTCTAAACTCTTCACAGTAGATGAAATGGATGTAAGTGGACATGAATATTTCGCATATAGTAACAACTTAATGATTTTCTATCTTCATTTGTATGTTTGAGTAAGATTAAACTTGCAATTTATGAAAATTTTCACCAAAAAAAATCTTGGGTTTTAGGAAAAATAAAATGCCGGTATTGGTGATTAAATTGCTCTAAAACAATGCACATCACACTTTTATGCGACAGTTTGTGGTTACATTTGAGCAGTTCATACTTTAGTTTAGCTATGATGTGGAAAAAAAAGATTCAGATTTTTCGCGACCTCCATGGGAGGTTGAGTCGGTTTTGTCCAAGTTCTTTGATAATTTGGTAATTACTAAAGATATTTTGGACATGACCAAACATAAGAAAATATTGATAATTACTAAACATATTTTGGACATGACCAAAAATAAAATTAAGGTGTGAGATAATTGCAATAAATCAATGCACTTCACACTTTTATTGGGTTATATTTGATGCAAAGATCATACTTTAGTTTAACAATTAGATGAAACAAATTTGCAGCATTTTCGGGGCCCCCATTGCAGTGGAATGTCACTGGTTTTTTGTGCAAGTTAGTGCAGGGTTTAGGTAATTACTAAAGATATTTTGGTCATGACCTAACATAACCACTATATATGTTAGGTAATCACCTAATTATATTAGGATATTACCAAATCTGTTAGGTCATTACCTAACAAATTTTAGGACATTACCTAAAATAATAATTGTCTTGGGCAATGACCTCAAATCATGTGACTATAACATATATATGATGAGGGAATTGTATGGTTAAGATGTGGGTTATTGATAACATAATCCATGAGATTTTAAATGGTTTATATGAAAAGATGGCATCGGGCTAAAACGTTACATTTTTTTTTCCTTTTTCTTTTTCTTTCAATAATAGAATTGAATGACTTTGGTGATGTAAAAGGTTCATCGATAGAATGTTTATGTGAACACCGGATTGAATGGTGGAACAATCTCTAAAAAGAATCCTCTCCATTGTAGTGGAATGTCACTTGTTTTTTGTGCAAGTGAATGCATGGTTTAGGTAATCACTAAAGATATTTTGGTCATGACCTAATACAACCACTACAAATGTTAGGTAATCACCTAATTAGATTAGGATATTACCAAACCTTTTACGTCATTACCTAAACCATTTTAGGGCATTACATAAAATAATAATTGTCTTGGGCAATGGCCTCAAATCATGTGACTATAACATATATGATGGGAGAATTATATGGTTAAGATGTGGATTATTGATAACATAATCCATGAGGTTTTAAGTGGTTTATATGATATGATTGGATCGGGCTAAAACGTTGCATTTTTTTCCTTTTTCTTTTGCTTTAAAATGATTGAATTGAATGACTTTGGTGATATGAAAGGTTCATCGATAGAATGTTTATGTGAAACAGGATTGGAATGGTCGAACAATCTCTCAAAAGAATCCTCTCCATTGTAGTGGAATGTCAATTGTTTTTGTGGAAGTTAATGCAGGGTTTACGTTATTACCAAATAAATTTTGGTCATGACCTAATATATGTTATGTAATCACCTAATTAGATTATGATATTACCAAACCTTTGAGGTCATTACCTAAACCATTTTAGGGCATTACCTAAAATAATAATTATCTTGGGCAATTGCCTCAAATCATTTGACTATAACATATAAGATGAGAGAATTTTATGGTTAAGATGTGGGTTATTGATAAGCTAATCCATGAGATTTTTTGTGGTTTAGATGATAAGATTGGATCGGGCGAAATCGTTGCATTTTTTCTTTTTTATTTTGCTTTAAAATGATTGAATTGAATGACTTTCGTGAAATGAAAGGTTCATCGATCGAATGTTTATGTGAACAGCGGATTGAAATGGTCGAACAATCTCTCAAAAGAATCCTCTCCATTGTAGTGGAATGTCAATTGTTTTTTGTGCAAGTTAATGCATGGTTTACGTTATTACCAAATATAGTTTGGTCATGACCTAACATAAGCACTATATATGTTATGTAATCACCTAATTAGATTAGGATATTACCAAACCTTTTAGGTCATTACCTAAACCATTTTAGGGCATTACCTAAAATAATAATTATTTTCTTGGGTAATGGCCTTAAATCATGAGACTATAACATATATGATGAGGGAATTATATGATTAAGATATGGGTTATTGATAACTTAATCCATGAGGTTTTAAGTGGTTTATATGACAAGATTGCATCGGGCTAAAAAGTTGCATTTTTTCCTTTTTCTTTTGCTTTCAAATGATAGAATTGAATGACTTTGGTGATATAAAAGGTTCATCGATCGAATGTTTATGTGAACAACGGATTGAAATGGTCGAACAATCTCTCAAAAGAATCATCTCCATTGTAGTGGAATGTCAATTGTTTTTTGTGCAAGTGAAATGCATAGTGTACGTTATTACCAAATATATTTTGGTCATGACCTAACATAAGCACTATATATGTTACTCCGCACAAAAAACCTGAGGCAAGCAACTCCCCCAAACTTAGCGACATCCTAAAGAATCATATGCCTAGAACATTTATACCTGGAGAAGCAGCAGAGTGCATTTCGTGTTATGAAGTTTCTCACTTTGACAAGGATCCACTAGTTTTTGATTGGGGGCCCCAACCATTTTGGTAGTTGTAATTGCTAGTTATTGGTTGGTGCCCGCAATCATTTTGGAAATCATTATTTTTTTTGTATCTCTTTTTGGATCATGATATTTTTTGTGTATGTTTTGGAAAGCTATACAAAGCAATCTCAATATACAGTTTCACCTAGTGTCTGACATTATTTAGTCATTACTAAAATCATTTTAGTAGTTACCTAAACCTCTCAACAAATATATTTGTTGGTCTAAACTTGTTTGGTAATCACCAAAACCGTTTTAGTAATTACCTAAACCACTCCATAAATGTATTTGTTGGTCTAAAACTATTTGGTAATCACCAAAATGTTTTTAGTCATTTCCTACAAATCTTCAGCACACAATTACACAAGTTGGTATGACATAGTTGGTAATCACCAAACATCATCAAACTGATAAGCCTGTTATTCATAATCTGGTCAAGTTACAAAATTACCAACTATGCTTCAGGCAATCACCAAACTACTTTAGGTAATAACCAAACCTGCAAACTTGAAATCACAAAATATAATTATAAGTTTTACTACCAATAAGCAAAGGAAACATTGTGCTTCAAAACTTAATACAATCCATATATCCGAATACCTAGACAACATTACGAACTTAATAGTAAGTATGTCCACAAAAGCTATAGTACGAACTACCTAAACAAACATTATCATTCAAAAGCAAATAGAATTCATAGATCCTAATTATAAAACCATATTATAAATATCTAATTCAAGCACCAAATATTACACATCAATTTAAGTCTCAAGGTCAGAGGCATATGTCTTGTTTGCTTCTCCACCATCTTCCTCTTCTTCTCCATCACTGTTACCATCAGCGTGATCAGAACCTGTGAACATTCAATAACCAATTCAATCAAATATATTGAGATTAATAAAAACTGACAACGATTGAAAATCATTACCTAAAATTGACAATGTACTTAACGAAAAAATTTAACATTTAGTAATGCCTAAACAATTTCAGGTCATTACCAAACTATGTCAGATAACATAATCCTAAAACTTATCCTTATCTACCTATCACCAACTTTTTAAGTTTTAGAAAATGCCTAACAATATTTAAGTCATTACAAAACACTATAAGATTACCTTATTCCTCTTGTACCTGTCTCATTAAATATAACAAGCATAATACCTACCCTAAACTTTTTAACATTAGGTAATTACTAAACTATTTAAGATAACATAATCCTAAATTTATCATTCTTGGGTAATGACTAAAACTATTTTGGTGATTACTAAATGACAGCAGAATAAGTACCACTAACTTTTTACGTTTAAGTAATGCCTAAACATATTTATGTCATTACCAAACAATAACAAATTGCCTTATTCCACATTTATATATTATGTAATGGCCTAATAATCGAAAAAGTATGACTTTAATAACCAATTTAATAATTATTACCATAATTTTCATCTCCGCTATCTACGGTTTCCTCTTCTACCTATCGAGGCCCCGTTGGAGCGGTCCCTTTCATCACCTCCAAATGCATCCTATTCCTGAGATCATGCATGAAATCATCGGGAAAAAGTTCCGGATATGCACGTTTGAGCATTTCTTGTACCATTTTGGCCTCCACGTACAAGGACATGATGTGTGTTACTCAACATCTCAGCAACATTCCTACTAATCGATGGAATAACTCCAGCAACCTCTTCTCCACTAGGACCATCACCCCTTTTCCTCTCCCCTTTGTCAGCTACAAGTCCACCCCTCTTTTTCACCTTCACCCATTTATCTGCCTCTTCATCAAAAGTGAAGCCTAGAGCATGACTGATGGTCCTATAGTCAAATGGATCATGATCCATCTCCTTTACAACCTCATCTTTCAAATCCACTTTAAATTTAGTGAAACCCGCGATCCCTGACCACATGCCATAGGGCAAACAAGACTTACGACCTTCTGATCTGCTTATATGGGACATTAGCTCCACCATGAAACGCGACATGTTCAATTTTACCCACAAAATACATAATGAACATGTCAGCCCACGTTAAAGTTGATTTCCCCCCTATTCGAGCATTGAAGGATTGCTGAATGACAAGGAGGAGGAAACGAGTCTCGAGAGGAAGCTCATCAACTTGAGGCTTACGCGTCCTCTCGGCTTCATCATCCATCAACAACAGCTTGAAGCACTTCTCAACATCAAAATCATCGACTTCATTGGGTTTGTTACCGGGGTAATACCACTCACCATCGGTAGGCATATCAAGAATTCTTCCAAGTTCTATATCATCGAACGCGATTTCGACACCTTTCACCCAAGATGTTACTCGCCGCTCGGCGGTGTCATCGACTTCGAGATGGGTGTAGAATATTTTCACAAGTTCGGGATAGCAAGGAAACTTAGTCCGAAGTAGTCTATGCCATTGTTGGTATTCAAACCAATCAAAAAGGAAGTTTGCACCGTTGGTTTCCAAAGACCCAAAGTCCGCTGTCCTACCTGAGTGCACCTGACGTGTACCAAATTTTTTTTTGTAACGTTGAGCATGGTCTGGGGTGCGAAACCTTTTGTTTTTATCAACATTAGTTTCGGGAACGATAGGATCAACACCCGAAAACACACGCTTCCTTTTACGTGACCTCTCGAAGTAGATGCATTTGCGTATTTTTAGCTTGCCTTTTTCTAGATGCAAGAGGAGGGGAAGTAGGTGGGGATTCTTCGCCTTCTTCGGAGTCGACATAATCCGAATCATCACTATCATTCTGCTCCTTATTCTTTCTCGTAGGCTTCATAGATTGTCCTCTTTACCCTTGCCATCTCACTTTGCCCAAAAAATAAAATTATAAGCACATTACACATATTGACGGGTAAGGAAATAACCGGACATGGTTTTGGTAATAACCAAAAAGCATACGACCAGATAGAACAATTTACGAAATACTTTGGTAATTACTAAACATACATCACCACAATTTCAATAAACTTTTGATAATTACCAAAGATATTACGGTAATTACCAAATACGAGTGAGGCAACACTAGCACGATTACGAACCACGAGTTAAAGGAATTGAAAACTCTAGGACAAGTATAAACCTATACTTATTATAGATACCATTTATTATTCATGAACCAAATAATATTAGCATAGATTACATGACAACTCACAATTTATAACAGCACCACAATTTCTATCAAGTTTTGATTATCACCAAACATACATCAGGTTATTACAAAACACAAGTGAGGCAACACTAGCATCAATATAGGTGAATTGCCAAAGATAGGTGAATTAAAAACCCAACCTTATTATAGCCATCATTATATATTCATGAACCAAACCATACTAGCATAGATTATATGAAAACATACAATTCATAACATCACCACAATTTCTATAATATTTTGCTAATCACCAAATAAATTTAGGTAATTACTAAATAAAGGTGATAAAATACTACCATAGATTACAAAACACAATTAAGGGAATTGAAAAAGGTAGGACAAGTATAACCCTAGCCTTATTATATATACCATTTAATATTCATGAACCAAACAATATAAACATAGATTACAAGAAAACTCACAATTCATAACTAGGGGTGTAAATGAGACGAGACAACTCGCGAGCTACTCGAGATCGACTCGGTCGAAACTCAGTCAAAGCTCGACTCGAGTAGGCTCGACTCGAACTCGAGCTCAACTCGATGACTAACGAGTCGAGCTTGAGCTACTACCTACTCGACTCGAAAAGCTCGCGAGAAACTCGAACAAAAAATTATATATAATACTTGCAATTTTGATAAATAATTCTCAAACTTTTTCAAAGAACTTAATCCAAGAAATGTAATAAACAATTTCATAGAAAATATTTTCATTGTGGACATTAATTATAGTTTGTCTTTAGGTTATGGTTAACAAGTCGAGCACAAGATTTTAACGAGCCTTTGCCTTGGCTCAGCTCAAAATCTCATGATTAAACTAGAAAATTATTAAAAATGATCTTTTATGTAAAATATTAAATGTTCCACATTGGTTTATAGTATAAATAATAGCCTTTTTTCTCTATAAAATGTTACTACTCTAGCTATACTTATTGTTTGAATTAAAGTTGTCCTACATTGGTTGGGAAATAAAAGTTTAAGTTTATGTTCTTTATAAATGGAACAAAAACTTTTTGGTTGAAAACCATTTTTTTCTATGAAAGTTTGTTTCATAAAGTCCCATAATGGTTGGACAATGAAACACCCAACTTTTTTTCTTTATAAAAGGCTACTCCAAGTACCTAACTCAAGGTACATGGATTGACTCAAGTTTGAGTTGAGCCATGATTTGAGTTCGAGCTTCGGGTTCGAGCTTGATTCGAGTTTGAGTTTCGAGTTCGAGCTTGATTCGAGTTCGAGCTCGAGTTCGAGTTCGAGCTCGAGTTTAGCATTTCGAGTTCGAGTCGAGTTTGATTTTTTCAAGCTCACGAGTTTTCGAGTCGAGTCGAGCTTGATTTCGAGTTTTCGAGTTCGAGTCGAGTTTAGCCAAACTCGAGCTCGACTCGCATCATTTACACCCCTATTCATAACATCACCACAATTTCAATAAAGTTTTGGTAATAACATAGCCTTATTATAGCCATATTTAAAAATTCAAATACCAAGCAATACTAGCATAGATTATAAATAAACATAAATCCCTATTCCCGAAGCGTTTAGAGAACCACCCAACAAAGTTTAAAACATCACCACAATATCTTTCTAATTCATCTATGAAACCATGCTCCAAACTTCGATCTTTTGTAAAACTGACATGATAATTACATTCTTACAAATTTCTTCTATTGTCAATTTCTAAACAAAACTTACAACAAAACCCAAACTTTCACTCTTCAAATACTTAAATCAATGGACAACAACAAATCGGCACAAATCAAAACCCTAAATTTCAATATTCATATCCTTAAATCATATGTTTCAGAATTTTGGTAAGCACCAAATTGATGTGTTAGAAACGCACAACTCATATGATTCAAACACAATCCTTCCTCTTCCCCCCAAAATATCAAAACAAGTCCTTTAATCAATTCAGAAGAACATAATCAAGTGCGACAACAAATAATATAATATCACAATTCCAACAAAAATCGAAATTCCCATAATCAAGACAAAACAAGAACTTTCACTATTCAATTACTTAAATCATATATTTCACAATTCAAATCATGAATGGAGTTGTATGGTACCACTTATTCGAACTTCCAAATTGAAATAAAAATTAAACCCTAGATCGAAACTCACCTTCAACAAAATTTAATCTTGAAAGTGTAGGCCGGATTTGATGCGAAAAAACACCGTGCGTTCGTCAGATAACCGCTGTGTTTTTTTTGGGAGAAAGAAAGTGGTGGTTGATGAGAGAGAATGTGGAGGAAGTTGAGAATTATGGAAGGTTTAGGAGAGAGAATGAGGGAAGTTTTAGGAGAGAGAAATTGAGGGAAAAAGTTGGCGGTTCTTTGAAATAGAGGTCGACAAAAGTACAATAATGCCCTTATTATTTTGGATTTACAAATTATTTAAAACAACTCAATTTTAGATTTTCGTATTTTACCCCCAAAACAAATACTTTAGGTAATTACTAAAAGTTATTTGGTGATTACCAAAAAAGTCATAATCTAATTTTTACAAAACAACTACTCAACCATCAATCCATACATAACCAAACTGTGAAGACTGTTAAGACTTTGCCACCAATATCATTCAAAGTTAATTAAATTTTCAAAGATTTGAATAGTACTTTTAATAACAATGAAAATTCTAAGTTTGGGTATTACCAATCCTATACAATCACAGTCCATTCCTATTGCTCATCAAAGTCATCCTATAGGAATTGGACAATCATGCCCCTGGCTCCATTAGGCCCAATACCTCACCAAAGCCCATGTACATGACTTTTGGGCCCCCATTGTCCCTCCTTGTACTAAAAAACCCAAATTAAGCCCAATCATATGCTTTAAGGTAACTAACAAACATGTTCAGGGGATTACCAAACCCACTATATGGAGGATGTTCTCCCAATCTCAATCCTTTATCATTACTCATCAAATGTATCCTATGGGGATTGGACAAGCATGCCACTGGGTCCATTAGTCCCAATACCTCATCACAACCCTATTGACTTGAGTTTTGGGCCCCCATTGTCCTCCTTGTACTAAAAAGCCTAAATTAACCCAATATCATATGCTTTTAAGTAATTACCAAACAAGGTTTGGGCATTAGCAAATGTATCCAATCACAATCTATTTCCATTGGTCATCAAAGCCATCCTATGGGATTTTCACAATCATGCCCCTGGGTCCATTAGCCCAATACCTAACCAAAGCCCATGGACTTGAGTTTTTAGTCCCTCCTTGTACTTAAAAGCCCAAATTAACCCCATATCATATGCTTTTAGATAATTACCAAACATAGTTTGGACATTACCAAATGTATCTAATCACAATCCTTTATCATTACACATCAAATCCATCCTATGAGGATTGGACAATCATGAACCTGGGTCCATTAGGCCCAATACCTCACCAAAGCCCATGGACTTGAGTTTTGGGCCTCCATTATCCCTCCTTGTACTAAATAGCCCAAATTAACCCCAGATCATATGCTTTTAGGTAATTACCAAATATGGTTTGGGCATTACCAAATGTATCCAATAATAATCCATTTTCATTGCTCATTAAATCCAACCTATGGGAATTGGACAATCATGCCCCTGGGTCCATTAGGCCCAATACCTCACCAAAACACATGTACATGACTTTTGGGCCCCCATTGTCCCTCATTGTATTAAAAAGCCCAAATTAAGCCTAATCATATGCATTAAGGTAACTACCAAACATGTTCTGGTGATTACCAAACCCACTAAGTGGAGGATGTTCTCCCAATCTCAATCCTTTATCATTACTCATCAATGCCATCCTATGGGGATTGGACAAGCATGCCCCTGGGTCCATTAGGCTCAATTCCTCACACAACCCTATTGACTTGAGTTTTAGGCCTCCATTGTCCCTCCTTGTACAAAAAAGCCCAAATTAACCCCAAATCATATGCTTTTGTATAATTACCAAAACGTTTTTGGGCATTACCAAACTTATCTAATCACAATCCATTCCCATTACACATAAAACCCATCCTATGGGGATTGGACAATCATAACCATGGGTTCATTAGGCCCAATACCTCACCAAAGCACATGGACTTCATTTTTGGACCCCATTGTCTTTCATTGTACTAAGAATCCCAAATTAGCCCTACATCATATGCTGTTAGGTAATTACCAAACATGTTTTGGGCATTACCAAACGTATCCAATCACAATCCATTTCCATTACACATCCTATGGGAATTGGACAATCATAACCCTGGGTCCATTAGGCCCAATACCTCACCAAAGCCCATGGACTTGAGTTTTGGGCCCCTATTATTCCTCCTTGTACTAAATAGCCCAAATTAACCCCAGATCATATGCTTTTAGGTAATTACCATATATGATTTGGGCATTACCAAATGTATCAAATAACAATCCATTTCCATTGCTCATTAAATCCAACCTATGGGAATTGGAAAATCATGCCCCTGGGTCCATTAGGCCCAATACCTCACCAAAGCCCATGTACATGACTTTTGGGCCCCCATTGTCCCTCATTGTATTAAAAAGCCCAAGTTAAGCCCAGTCATATGCTTTAAGGTAACTGCCAAACATGTTCTGGTGATTACCAAACCCACTAAGTGGAGGATGTTCTCCCAATCTCAATCCTTTATCATTACTCATCAATGCCATCCTATGGGGATTGGACAAGCATGCCCCTGGGTCCATTAGGCTCAATTCCTCACACAACCCTATTGACTTGAGTTTTGGGCCTCCATTGTCCTTCCTTGTACAAAAAAGCCCAAATTAACCCCAGATCATATGCTTTTGTATAATTACCAAAACGTTTTTGGGCATTACCAAACTTATCTAATCACAATCCATTCCCATTATACATCAAACCCATCCTATGGGGATTGGATAATCATAACCATGGGTCCACTAGGCCCAATACCTCACCAAAGCACATGAACTTCATTTTTGGACCCCATTGTCTTTCATTGTACTATGAATCTCAAATTAGCCCGACATCATATGCTGTTAGGTAATTACCAAACATGTTTTGGGCATTACCAAACGTATCCAATCACAATCCATTTCCATTACACATCAAACACATCCTATGGGAATTGGACAATCATAAACCTGGGTCCATTAGGCCCAATACCTCACCAAAGCCCATGTACTTGAGTTTTGGGCCCCCATTATCCCTCCTTGTACTAAATAGCCCAAATTAACCCCAGATCATATGCTTTTAGGTAATTACCAAATATGGTTTGGGCATTACCAAATGTATCCAATAACAATCCATTTTCATTGCTCATTAAATCCAACCTATGGGAATTGGACAATCATGCCCTAGGTCCATTAGGCCCAATACCTCACCAAATCCCATGTACATGACTTTTGCGCCCCCATTGTCCCTCATTGTATTAAAAAACCCAAATTAAGCCCAATCATATGCTTTAAGGTAACTACCAAACATATTCAGGTGATTACCAAACCCACTGAGTGGAGGATGTTCTCCCAATCTTAATCCTTTATCATTACTCATCAATGTCATCCTATGGGGATTGGACAGACATGCCCCTGGGTCCATTAGGCCCAATACCTCATCAAGGCCCATGTACATGACTTTTGGGCCCCCATTGTAACTCCTTCTACTAAAAAGCCCAAATTAAGCCCAATCATATGCTTTAAGGTAACTACCAAACATGTTCAGGGGATTACCAAACTACTAAGTAGAGGATGTTCTCCCAATCTCAATCCTTTATCATTACTCATCAAAGCTATCCTATGGGGATTGGACAAGCATGCCACTGGGTTCATTAGGCTCAATACCTCACACAACCCTATTGACTTGAGTTTTGGGCCCCCATTATCCCTCTTTGTACTAAAAAGCCCAAATTAACCCCAGATCATATGCTTTTAGGTAATTTCCAAACAAAGTTTTGGCATTACCAAATGTATCTAATCACAATCCTTTATCATTACACATCAAACCCATCCTATGTGGATTGGACACTCATGACCCTTGGTCCATTAGTCTCAATACCTCATCACAACCCTATTGACTTGAGTTTTGACCCCTATTGTCCCTCCTTGTACTAAAAAGCCTAATTTAACCCCATATCATATGCTTTTAAGTAATCACCAAATATGGTTTGGGCATTATCAAATGTATCCCATCACAATCTATTTCCATTGCTCATCAAAGCCATCCTATGTGATTTTCACAATCATGCTCCTGGGTCCATTACCCCAATACCTCACCAAAGCCCATGGACTTGAGTTTTAGTCCCTCCTTGTACTAAAAAGTCCAAATTAACCCCAACTATTATGCTTTTAGGTAATTTCCAAACATGGTTTGGGCATTACCAAATGTGTTCAATAACAATCCATTTCCATTGCTCAATAAATCCAACATATGGGAATTGGACAATCATGCCCCTGGGTCTATTAGGCCCAATACCTCACCAAAGCCCATGTACATGACTTTTGGGCCCCCATTGTCCCTCATTGTATTAAAAAGCCCAAATTAAGCCCAATCATATGCTTTAAGGTAACTACCAAACATGTTCAAGTGATTACCAAACCCACTAAGGGATGTTCTCCTAATCTCAATCCTTTATCATTACTCATCAATGCCATCCTATGGAGATTGGACAAGCATGCCACTGGGTCCATTAGGCTCAATTCCTCACACAACCATATTGACTTGAGTTTTGGGCCTCCATTGTCCCTCCTTGTACAAAAAAGCCCAAATTAACCCCATATCATATGCTTTTGTGTAATTACCATAAAGTTTTTGGGCATTACCAACTTATCTAATCACAATCCATTCCCATTACACATCAAACCCATCCTATGGGGATTGGATAATCATAACCATGGATCCATTAGGCCCAATACCTCACCAAAGCACATGGACTTCATTTTTGGACCCCATTGTCCCTCATTGTACTAAGAATCCCAAATTAGCCATACATCATATGCTGTTAGGTAATTACCAAACATGGTTTTGGCATTACCAAACGTATCCAATCACAATCCATTTCCATTACACATCAAACCCATCATATGGGGATTAGACAATCATAACCCTGGGTCCATTAGGCCCAATACCTCACCAAAGCCCATGGACTTGAGTTTTGGGCCCCCATTATCCCTCCTTGTACTAAATAGCCCAAATTAACCCAGATCATATGCTTTTGGGTAATTACTAAATATAGTTTGTGCATTACCAAATGTATCCAATAACAATCCATTTCTATTGCTCATTAAATCCAACCTATGGGAATTTGACAATCATGCCCCTGGGTCCATTAGGCCCAATACCTCAATAAAGCCCATGTACATGACTTTTGGGCCCCCATTGTCCCTCCTTGTATTAAAAAGCCCAAATTACCCCTAATCATATGCTTTAAGGTAACTACCAAATATGTTCAGGTGATTACCAAACCCACTAAGTGGAGGATGTTCTTCCAATATCAATCCTTTATCATTACTCATCAAACCTATCCTATGGTGATTGGACAAGCATGCCACTGGGTCCATTAGGCCCAATACCTCACACAACCCTATTGACTTCAGTTTTGGGTACCCATTGTCCCTCCTTGTACTAAAAAGCCCAAATTAACCCCAGATCATATGCTTTTAGGTCATAACCAAACATGTTTTGGGTATTACCAAATATATCCAATCTCAATCCATTATCATTACATATCAAACCCATCCTATGGGGATTGGACAATAATGACCTTGGGTCCATTAGGCCCTATACCTCACCACAATCCTATTGACTTGAGTTTTAGGCTCCCATTGTCTCTCCTTGTACTTAAAATCCCAAATTAACCCAGATCATATGCTTTTAGGTCATAACCAAACATGTTTTGGGTATTACCAAATATATACAATCTCAATCCTTTATCATTACACATCAAACCCATCCTATGGGGATTGGACAATAATTACCCTGGGTCTATTAGGCCCCATACCTCACCACAATCCTATTGACTTGAGTTTTAGGCTCCTATTGTCTCTCATTGTACTTAAAATCCCAAATTAACCCAGATCATATGATTTTAGGTAATTACCAAACGTGGTTTGGTTATTACCAAAATTATTTTGGCTATTACCAAACCTATTAAGACATTGTTATCTCTTACATGTTGTGACTTTTTATTTCAATTTGGCTTTTTTGGATTAACGCATTTATATAATATTGATTAGTTTGTACTTAGTATTATTTAGCTTAATTGTTTATTTTTCAATACACTTTGGAATTGGTGGTTTTGAGACTTCTCTTAATTTCTGTCACGTTTTTGGTAATTACCAGAACTCTATTTAGTAATTACCTAAAGTGTCCGTTCAGTCATCTTCTCCCAACTTCATCTTCAACCTTTTGATTTTTTCTCTCTCCTCTGAAATTCTTCATCTAGTTTGACAATGGTAATCAATACTCAAAAAACGCACAAATCGGTCGTCCCAAATCGGCGATTTCCCAACATCTTACAACAATCCAAACCATGTTTTTGATAAATTCATAATGACCTAGAATTTTGATTTTGAGTTTCTTCATTTTGAACCTCAAACCTTAATTTCCATGGATATTCGGGCGTTTATGGTGTATATACGATCATCAACTTCATGTTTCTTCATTTATTTAATGGATTTGCAAATACGAAAGAGAGGAAAGTGAAAAAAAATTCCCCAAAATTTTTCCCCAAATTTTCCCCCGAAAATCCAAAATTAAAACTTCGATTTCACAACTTCTCCATCACAAATTCATGATTTATTCATGAATTCTTATCATTTCATGGAAAGAGAAGGTCCAAGTAACAAATCTACTGCAAATTCGAGAAAAATCGAAGATCCATGGAAGATTTGAGGGAGGAAGGGGTAGAGGAGAGGAGAGAGAAAATCTGGGTAAAAAAAAAAATTCCCAAATTTTTTTTTTGTCCGAAAATAATTTTTCGGATTTTTCCGAATTTTTTTCATATTTTTTTTTATTTTTTGAAATAATTAATAATATTTTCAGAAATTAAAATAAATGATTTTGGTATATTCTAAAATCATTTCAAAGCAAAAAAGAAAAGGGAAAAGAAAGCATATGTGGGTTGCTCACAATGAATGTGGCCCCACATTCTCCATGGTCTGAAAATTTTCAGACCATCCAAGAATTTTCAGATGTAGGGGGTGTAACTTATTTGGTTAAAAACCGAAAATCGAACCAAACCAAAGTGAATTAATAATTTGGTTTAGTTTTTTTCAAAATTGGATTTGGTTTGGACTGGAAATTTTTCATCTTTTCGGTTTGGTTTGGTTTTTATTTTGAAAAACAAAAAAAAAAACAAACCAAAGCAAGGTTTTCCTTCCACTCCCATTAACAATTAACAAAACCCTACTTTCTTCTCTCTTCTCCGGTTCTCCCCAGCCGCTTCTCTCTCTCCTCTCATCTCGTCTTTCTCTCTTCCGTTTCTCTCTCCTCACTCCATTTATGGATCTCGAAATCTTTGTGGTGGACTTCGAATCGGGAGCTCGAAATAGACAAAGAAAGGGGTATAGTGTACGTTTTCGAGAGGAAGAAGACAATCTTAATCTTTTCGAAAGGAAGAACCGAAGAACGTCTTCTATTTTTATTTTTTTTTTTTATCTTTTTTTCATTATTTTCGTTAATTTTTATCAATTATCTTTAGTTCTAGTACTTCAATTTTAAGCTTTAGTAGTGATTTGAAGTAATTTTTCTATGTTTGATGATTTGAAACTTGAAATTTTCGTGTATTTGTAAGATTTGAAAAATAATTTTTTGCATCATAAAAGAATTTTGGTCCAGTTTGGTTTTAGTTTTGTAATTTCGATTTGGTTTGGTTTGGGATAAATTTTGGTTTGTATATGGACTTGAAATGTGAAAACCGAATTTATATTGGTTTGGTTCGATTTTACCCCAAAACTGATTCGAAAATCGAACTTACACCCCTAAATAGATGTATATAATTCAACCGCACAATAATATAAACAAAAATTGTAATATTATTAAGGAGATTCGTGGCAAAAAGAAAGAAAGAAAGAGACAAACCCAGAGGCGTATTTTCTTCGGCATAAAAACTCAACTGAACTAACTGAATCGACCGAACCCAAGCAAGTGAACCGAAGCAACCGAACGAGCGAAGCGAAGCGAAGCCGACGGTGAATTAAATTATAACTAATTAATAGTAATGATTATCATTTAGGAACCGAACCGAATCAGCGAATCGAATTGAACGAATCGAATTGAATCGAATCGACCCAAGCAATCAAGCGAGTGAATTGGCGAACAACGAGCGAAAATAAGGCGGGAGAATGGTGCCAAGCAGAGTTAAACGTACAAAGAACATTGGATATTTAATAGAAATTTGTTATTTATAAAGACATATGTTATCTAGGTTATACCTGATCTTGACCTGGGCACAACCAACATGGCTCAGTTCACTTGGTGGACACATGGTGGATCAAACTTCTAATCTATCAGACTTGTTCAACCAGACCTACTATGACCTAACTTGTTTTACTAATTTATTTTTAAGCCAAACTTTGAAAAGTAAAAAATTTCCAATGTTTAATCAAACTAATTCTCAACCCAAAGAGAGGTGCCATTGGCCAACCTGCATTTTAGTATGAACTCCAACTCCCGAATTTTCTAATTCAGTCACGCCTTTTAATATCAGTCTGATTACCCCATCCAGTAGACAGATACCACCTCTTGTAATATTTTTTTTTTTTGCCCCTTTCGGGAACCCAGTAGTAAGAAAAATTTCAGCTCGCCCCCTCGCACAGGCCACTCACCCTTAGTGTCAAAGAAGTTCTAATCCCCCCCCAACAATATTGAAATTTTCTTGCACCACAATATCCGAACCTTGGCTCCCAATGGGATAGGAAGACATATCATCAACCCAAGTCGCTTTGCTTACCTCTTGTAATATAATATCAGTCTTACATTAATAATTCCCGTGCACTAAAAAGAATTAGAATCAAGGAAACAATATTAGAGACCTGATTTTGAGTTGGCAAAAGAAAATACTACTCTTACTTAGCAATAGCACTGTTGGAATACGTGGGTTAAACTAAGCTTCTTTTTGAGAGAGAAACTCTAACGTATCTGAAAGAAAATGTAATAACAAAAAGAACATTTTATGTTTATTTATGGGCTTTTTAAAGTAGTAGGGCCAATTCAGAAAAGTTGGGAATTAATCAGGCCCAAAATTCTTTGCTTTTACAATTCGGCTGAAATTTCCGGGTCAACGGGCCGATTTTGTTGACCTTTTTTTAAGATTACACTGCTCAACTCAGCATCACGGTGAATTCGAGGACTGACGTTTATTTTCAGTTTTAGAATTTTTAGCAATTTATATACAAAGGATAAACAATAAATATGCTTACCCTCACTTGTTCGCAAAGAAAAGAGTGGGAAAAGGTTATAGTCATATTGTTGTTCTCAAATTAACTGGTAGCATTAAGTTTAGCAAAAAAAAAAATGCAATATGAAATTTGTAGCACTAAGGACAATTAGAGGCGTAAATGAGACGAGATATCTTGTGAGCAATTCGGTCAAAACTCAAATCGGACTCAAGCTTCCCTTGAGGTGCTGGCGAGTTTAGTCGAGCTCCTCGAAAACACAATTATTAAGTACTATCAAAAGTAATAAAACATATTATCTACATTTGGCGTGCTAATGAGTCAAGACAATTTGTGAGCTTCTCAAGCTTGGATCAGTCAAAATTCGACTTGTACTCGACTTCATCAAAGCTCAGTGAAAACTCGACTCGAGCGAGCTCAACGTTGAGTAATCGAGTCGAGCTACCTTAACTAAAGAAATTCTCTTTTTATTTTATATTCCAATCATGCTTCGTGAGAAAGTAGTCCACATACATACTACGACACTATGGAGACAAATTAGAGCTCGACTCGCATTATTTACACCATTTGAAATAATTGGGAGGAATGAAAGTAACATTTTTCATAGTATTTATTTTTCCAAATAAGTATAATTGCTTCCAATACACTAGTGGAAAAAACGCTATATGTCACAACACAACTACTGCGGTCCTTAAGAGAACCGCAGCGGTAAATTGTCGAAAATTTGGGTGGGAAAAGTGGGAAAACAAACCGCTGCGGTCTTCATAAAGCGCAACGGTTAACAGTAAACCGCTGCGGTTTGATGTAAACCGTTGCGGTTTTATGAACCGCAACGGTTAATTTTGTTTTTTTTTTTTTCCGCGTGAAATAGGCCTGGCTCCCTCTCATTCCACTGTTAACTCCCTCCTTCCTTCCTTTCAAAAAACGAGCTCCCTCCTTCAACTTTCAAGCACCTGTGTTCACCACCACCACTGCCACCACTAGGTTCCACTAGAGTTGATCAACTCCAGCCCGACCCGAGGGCCCGACCTGGTTTTTGGGCGGACTTTGGACAAGTCAAAAAAAAACTTTTTAGTCTAAATTTTGGCCCGGAAAAGCCCGCTCGGCCCGCCCCGAAATAACGGGCTTTGCACACAAATTTTTGGCCCGGATTTGGGCCCGGCCTGCACAATGGGCATTTTTTTTGGCGCGGCCCGGTCCGAATCCGGCCCGGCCCTATCCGACCCATGATCACCTATAGGTTCCACCACCACCACTGGGTTCCACCGTCCCCCGACGGCCACCAACTACCGGCAACAAACCCCACCACTGCTGCGTCCTCCTCTCCAATTCGGTGGATTTCATCCACAAACCCCACCGCTGCACCTTGTGTTCTCCTCCGTGGCTGCACCTGCGTCCTCCTCCGCGGCTGCACCATCACCGCCGCACCTCCACCGTTCCTAAACACCTACATTCCTTCTCTACCTCTTCTTAGGTACCTAAAATTTCATAACTTTTATTGTAATCTCATATTTGAAGCTTCAAGTTTATAAATAATTGTACTTTTATGAATAATTGTTAGTGAAATTAGGTTGTATAATAGTTAAAGGGTGTAAATTTGATTGATTTGAGTTAATTTTATTTTATTTAAAATAGTTAGTTTGATTTTTAGGTTAAAAAAACCAGGGCTTTATTGTGGTTGTTGTTGTAGTTGTAGTAGTAGTAGTAGCTATTGTTGTTGTTGTTGTTGTTGTTGTTGTTGTTGTTGTTGTTGTTGTTGTTGTTGTTGTTGTTGTTGTTGTTGTTGTTGTTGTTGTTGTTGTTGTTGTTGTTGTTGTTGTTGTTGTTGTTGTTGTTGTTGTTGTTGTTGTTGTTGTTGTTGTTGTTGTTGTTGTTGTTGTTGTTGTTGTTGTTGTTGTTGTTGTTGTTGTTGTTGTTGTTGTTGTTGTTGTTGTTGTTGTTGTTGTTGTTGTTGTTGTTGTTGTTGTTGTTGTTGTTGTTGTTGTTGTTGTTGTTGTTGTTGTTGTTGTTGTTGTTGTTGTTGTTGTTGTTGTTGTTGTTGTTGTTGTTGTTGTTGTTGTTGTTGTTGTTGTTGTTGCTGTTGTTGTTGTTGTTGTTGTTGTTGTTGTTGTTGTTGTTGTTGTTGTTGTTGTTGTTGTTGTTGTTGTTGTTGTTGTCATTGTTGTTGTTGTTGTTGTTGTTGTCATTGTTGTTGTTGTTGTTGTTGTTGTTGTTGTTGTTGTTGTTGTTGTTGTTGTTGTTGTTGTTGTTGTTGTTGTTGTTGTTGTTGTTGTTGTTGTTGTTGTTGTTGTTGTTGTTGTTGGTTGTGGTTGTTGTTGTTGTTGTTGTTGTTGTTGTTGTTGTTGTTGTTGTTGTTGTTGTTGTTGTTGTTGTTGTTGTTGTTGTTGTTGTTGTTGTTGTTGGTTGTTGTTGTTGTTGTTGTTGTTGTTGTTGTTGTTGTTGTTGTTGTTGTTGTTGTTGGTTGTTGTTGTTGTTGTTGTTGTTGTTGTTGTTGTTGTTGTTGTTGTTGTTGTTGTTGTTGTTGTTGTTGTTGTTGTTGTTGTTGTTGTTGTTGTTGTTGTTGTTGTTGT